>BQKZ01001216.1:41500-54070 GCA_036244855.1 Temnopleurus reevesii | reverse complement strand
TAACCTGAGATGTTTCAACAGCACGGACGTCCGAACCGTGACGAATCTCTACGATCTAGGGTGGATTGCTTCGGAGACATTCGCTACGCAGGAGAGAGCTGCCGCTCGCAAGCGCTGATCAATGCACCTCACTTCTTTGAACTAAATGGGCGGAGTTAACTTGATTGGCAGCTAATTTCTCGTCTCTATTTGTGAAGAAAAGTGCACTATGAGCAGATTAGACAAAAGGTGAACAGCTTCATTCAAGAATTTACACCAGCTTCAAGATAAGGGAATTGAGTCCCCAGTGCGACTCTTGTTCAGCATTTTGACACAAAATGAAAAGGATGGAAATTCTATTTGTGTCCATCTAGTGGTTGTTAATGCTTGAATGGAGGTCGTTTTTTCTTTGTCCCAGTAATTTGTCCCTCTTGCTCAAAGTGATGAGGCCGGGGATGAACAAGTTCGCATTCAGAAGCGCCATCTCATGGCGGTGCTTCAGAATCATTAGTAAGTACATTGACCCTAAAAATGCGAAATACATTATATAAGTACCATTATACAAAATTAGCGATGATCGGCACCCGCTTTCAACAGTTTCTGTCTATGGGCACGTTCGTGCACGCAATGCAATATCAACTATTATGTCAAATTGTTTAATTGAATAGGAAATTTGATATAAAGACTTTGTGTAACATTGTGGTTGTGTAGCTTAAAAATTTTCAAACCAAACTGTGTGTTCTATCTCATACAATTTAATTGGATAAAAATCAACAAGAAAAGTTATACACGATTTTATCTATTAAAATGAAACAAAGTGGCATGCATGTCACATCATTCCAGTACAATGGCAGCAGCATTTTACACTTTCGCTAGTTTAAAGCACTACATGTTCACTTCGCAGCCTAATATTTTTCCAGGTTCGTTTATATACACTATAACTATTCAAACAAAGCAACATATGCCCGTTCAAAATCATTTTAGTGAAAACAATGTTACACAATGTCCTTAAAGGATAGATCCAGCCATTATTTTTTGTTTCAACAGAAGCAAGAACATAATATTATACACTCACAAAAGAGTTTGAGAAAAATTGGACAACTAATAATAACTTTTTGACTGTTTCATGTCATGACAAACTGGAAAATTATCTTCTTTAAATATATTTATTAATGATTATGCTGCAAATAAAATCGTCATTGATTATTTTTAAGAACTTCAAATTGATGATTTTCATTGCTTTCACTAACTTTTTATTATTTTCCAATGTTTTTCTCGTAAGTTTTTCTTTCTGTTATTCATTTTGTACGCTATTATTGAAGAAAAAATATTGGCTGGAATATCCCTTTAAAGTTAAAGACACTTGAATGGTTCAAATTACAATTTGGAACAACAACATTTTATAGATGTATACAATTTATGATACAAGTATAAAACACAGTACTATCTATACAACTTGAAATTGAATTTGATTCACATATTAATGTAAATGCAGAGAAATTGGGAACAAGTGTTTACGATGATGCTTATTTCTATATTTAATGGACAGTCAAACTTTTTGAGCGCAATTTTGTTTGGTTGTCTTAAATCACCTCTTCCTCTTAAAGAAAATAAAACAAATCATTTTTATGAAGATTAGCATAAAAACGGCCTCTAATTTTCTTTTGCAAATGTCTAATGTTTTAGCAAAGTATTATCTGCTAAATGAAAAGTTGGTCAATTTGAAACTAGACGCACCAAAATTTTTTCATTTTACACGGTTACTCCTTGAAAATGTGGTCGTCAATCGTACACAAAACCCACAGTTACACAACGTGACATGGCACGAAAATAGCACGAGCACTGTTTCCGAAGATCCACGAGAAAGTACGAACATAGAAGCTATAGACTACTTCCAGACGAAAGTAGTTTTTTTTCTTTTCTCAGTGCAACAACGGATGCCAGATCGATGCCATCTTTTACATTTGATGACAATTAAACAATGGCTGGCCTGTATCTAAAGTGTTTCCTTCAAAGTCACCATTTTTTCAAACGTCGTGATAATTTTGATCCAGAAATTGCTGTTCGAAGAAGACTATAGCAAGAGGGCGCTCAATATTTGGAAACAACATGATACATTCCATTCACACAGTGTTTAAACTATTTTGTAGGGGGAGGGTTAAAGCTCACTCAACAGGGAGCATTTATTTGATAAACAAAGAAAAACGTTTTCAAGTATACCGAATAATTTCTTACTTTTACTTCTTTCTTAACGCGCCTTGAGCACTCCACAGAGTGGATTAGGCGCTATACAAATGACATAAATAATAATAATATAATAATAATTTGTTTCGTAGGCTTGATTGAAGTATCATTGCAACGTCATCATTAACACATAATTCTAGTGCAATGTAATGAAAGATCGTTTTGTCATTATAAGAAAAGTTGACGAAAAGTTCAAAATCACGTTTTGTACAAAGCGCAGAATTTGGTCCGAGAAAGAACTCACGTTCAGACTTCTGTCTCAATGTTCCGGAATGTTTGCATCGCGTCGTTATCATTGACGTCATGTTTTTTGTGTCCTTCACTTTGATCGTGATCGATATCGATATGACACTCCTCCTCCTCCTCGGGATCCTCGAAAACATCGCCTTTTTCTTGTGTCTCACACTGGCACATATCTATTTCATCATCGTCGCTATTCGGAGTGTCATCGGAGGCCTCCTCAATCTTAATATCAATTTTTGTCTTCTCATTCACCTCGACATCGTTCTCGTGATCGTCGTCCGAGTCCGGCGGATGATGGTCATACATCGTGCTCCGATCTGCAGCGCCATCTGCCGTCAACCTCGGCTCAGTCGGGTCCGGTATCGCGATACTGTTACCTAGCGATCCGTTGCCCACGTGTCCGTTGGACGAGTCCGCGCGCGAGAACTGTTTCTTCAGCGCGAAGAATCGCTCGCCGATTGTTGAGCGACCGATACTGGTCTCGAACACCGAATGATTCTTCATCGAGTCCTTCCGGGGCGGGGTCGAGCAAGATGACCTTGATTGACAGCTGCGCAATGTTCTGTGGGTACTGAGAGTTCTGTTCAGAAGATGTAGTCGCCATTTGCGTTTGATCTCGTGCTTCACTTCGCCGTTCATGAAGCAGTAGAGGATAGCCAGGAGAAAACCCTGTAATAAATAAACAAATTATTTTCCATATGGTTAAATAAACCAACATCACTTTGACATAAACGAGAAAAAAAAAATTGGACAAAATATCAAAATTATCAAAATAAAATGACTATCCGTCCGTGTTTTCACGAAATGACGGGAGCCAAAGGGTATTGTTTCATGAGAAATAAATCCCGACATATCGCCAATGCAACATGCATCATATCAAACAACGTGTTAATTCTATGTTTCAATGGATTCGTTACTAATCTCGTGTAACAATACCCTCTGGCTCCCGTCACTTCATGAAAATAGGGACGAATTAAGGAAATATAAGGATACTGGTTGCCCTGTACATTTGAAGAACAAGTTCTCACACAATGCTAAAATTCCCTTCATCGATGGTTATATTTGATTAAAAGCAACGAAAGAATTTCGGATAAAGTTGTAATGCACATCGTTTACATACCATATGTCCCCCCAAAAATGACAACGGGGCTATCAGGATAAATAACTTTTAAAAATGAATATGAAAATAAATGCGGTTTGGCATGTCGAATATAACTATTCATTTATATTTGGTAAAATTTTCATGACATTTGCCTGAGTGGTTACAAAGAAATGAAGCTTTTTGTATCGGATGTCATAATTCCGTTCTGCACAAGTTTGTGAGGATAGAGACGTGCACAATGGTTATTTAAACTGCCCACGACTCATTGCTCAAAAGGAATGTTACTGCTTTGGGGTTTAAAAGATAAAATATAAAAGAAACTTGTGCAGAACGGAATTATGACATCCGCTACAAAAAGCTTAATTTCTGTGTAACCACTGAAGCAAATTTCCTGAAATTTTCACCAGATATAGGTAAATAGTTATGTGTTTGACATAACAAACCGCATCTATTTTCATATACATTTTCAAAAGTTATTAATCCTGAAAGCCCCGTTTTCATTTTTTTTTGGACATATGGTATATCTAGAACCTCAATATAACTTTCAGATAATGCGTTGTCCAGATTGAACAGACTCCAGAAATGAAGGTTAAACCCTTTTTTTAGGAATTAGTTTTGGGCTCAATGCATATGGGAAGTTTATAAATGTTTACTATCCAAAAAAGATAGTAAGAATGAATAAGATGCATTACCAAACGGAGGAAATAATCTAAAAAGGGAAACGAACGACCCTTCCTGAACCATCTAGATACTTCCCATGCAAAAAACTGTGTCCGGCCGTTGACGTGTCTCTTTTTCCCAACTACCTCCCATTCTATCTATATTCAGCTCACCTTCTCCAAACATTCCGACGTCAATTCATTGAAACTCATTAAAACAATTACCCCGAAGAGACTCAATTAATAGGCCAATTTAAACGGGGGCGGCCTGTGAGCATCGGCCAGATTTGATCCCTCTCCACTCGCCCATGCCAAATTGATCCACTTGGCGACACAGCATACGGCCAACATAGAATCGTGACTGAGGTTTACAAATAGCAAATTGCTGGGCTACTTTTATCTCACAAAACAGAAGCTAAGAGGTTAATGCCCTGAGGTTATTAAATTAAAATTCAAAATGAAGAATTGTCAATCAAGTGTCCAAATTATACGGTCAATTCATTTGCTTTTTAAGGTGTATTGTTTATTTTAGGAAAGTGGTTGCTCCTTACAAATCGAGCAGTTCGTGTCAAAAAGTGACCTATCTGAATTCAGATATCAACGAAAGATATCAATACTACTATCAGACGACTGTAATGTTAGAAATTATGTAATTGTTTGTTTATTTTCTTTTCAATCCGACCACTTACATTTTTTTTCTCTTGAACTTTTTGACGATTTATATGTTGATTTTTTATTAATTTGTTCGTAATATATGAGTTTGTTCAATCATTGATCTTTTTAATTTCTTTTGCTTATCGTCATCGTTCATTTTGTCAGTGTTTTGTCTCTAAAAACAATGAGGAAACTTCAAGTATTGGGTAAAAATAGAACATATATGTTTATTTGTTAAGTAAAAAGAGGTGCAGTACATTGAGTAAAAAATATATACAATGACTCAATATTATGTCATTTTTACACAATGTTTTGGGATAAAAAATTGCACAGTATTCGGTAGAATATGTTATTTACAAAATGCTATGTAATCTTTAGACAACAATTCAAGGGGAACCAATCTCTCCAATTGTCATGCTCTCATTGAATAAAGAAAAATCAGATGAACAAACTGTGAAAATATGAGGAAAATCGGCAACCCATTCAAAAGTTACAAATTTTCAAAGTCACTGTCGCAGAGATACGACAATCCCTGCCGCTGATGAGGATCCGTACCATTCGGCAACATCGACGGAATCTGTAACGTAATGTCGGACAAATACTCATTCACGTTGTACATATAATTTAAGNCCTTAAAGGATAGGTCCAGTCATTATTTTTTGTTCAACAGAAGCAAGAACATATACACTCACAAAAAGTTTGAGAAAAATCGGACGACTAAATAAGAACTTTTTGAATTTTTCATGACATGACAAACTGGGGAACTATCTTCTTTAAATATATTTATAAATTATTATGCTGCAAATAAAATCGTCATTGATTATTTTTAAGAACTTCAAATTGATGATTTTCATTGCTTTCACTAACTTCTTATTCGTTTTCCAATGTTTCCTCGTAAGCTTTTCTTTCTGTTATTCATTTTATACGCTAATATTGAAAAAAAAATATTGGCTGGAGTATCCCTTTAAAGTTAAAGACACTTGAATGGTTCAAATTACAATTTGGAACAACAACATCTTATACAACTTGGAATTGAATATGATTCACGTATTGATATAAATGCAGAAAAATTAGGAACAAGATTTTACGATGATGCTTATTTCTATATTTAATGGACAGTCAAACTTTTGAGCGCAGTCTTTTTTTTGTGGAGTTAAATCACCTCTTCTTCTTAAAGAAAATAAAACAAATCATTTTTATGAAGATTAGCATAAAAACAGCCTCTAATTTTCTTTTGCAAATGTCTAATGTTTTAGCAAAGTATTATCTGCTAAATGAAAAGTTGGTCAATTTGAAACTAAACACACCAAAATGTTTTCATTTTACACGGTTACTCCTTGAAAATGTGGTCGTCAATCGTACACAAAACCCACAGTTACACAACGTGACATGGCACGAAAATAGCACGAGCACTGTTTCCGAAGATCCACGAGAAAGTACGAACATAGAAGCTATAGACTACTTCCAGACGAAAGTAGTTTTTTTTCTTTTCTCAGTGCAACAACGGATGCCAGATCGATGCCATCTTTTACATTTGATGACAATTAAACAATGGCTGGCCTGTATCTAAAGTGTTTCCTTCAAAGTCACAATTTTTCAGACGTCGTGATAATTTTGATCCAGAAATTGCTGTTCGAAGAAGACTATAGCAAGAGGGCGCTCAATATTTGGAAACAACATGATACATTCCATTCACACAGTGTTTAAACTATTTTGTAGGGGGAGGGTTAAAGCTCACTCAACAGGGAGCATTTATTTGATAAACAAAGAAAAACGTTTTCAAGTATACCGAATAATTTCTTACTTTTACTTCTTTCTTAACGCGCCTTGAGCACTCCACAGAGTGGATTAGGCGCTATACAAATGACATAAATAATAATAATATAATAATAATAGATGCAATTTATATAGCGCTCGTATCCACTCTGCTGAGTGCTCAAGGCGCTTTACATTATTATTACCCTGGATTTAGCCTGGTAAACTTACGGTCCAATACGGGTAAATCCGGATAAACAAGGAATTAATACGACTCAGTATGTGTCGATACGTTTCATGGACCAGACTGAAAAATTATGATTTTGCGAATAGACAGTTTTGATACCCCCTTCGAAAATTAGAAAAACGGTTCATAATACAAAAACAAGAGAAGAACATAAAAAAGTACAATATATTGAGAGAGAGGAAGAGTGAGAGAGAACTAAAACCAAACCAGACACACAAACACAACAATTATTGCTATAGTTACTGTTATGAAGTATTTATTTTATTACGTTCAATAATATTTCCTATGGATCTGGTTTAAAATTCATTTCATTATTTTAGTTTATTTGCTCAAGAATATACAACTATTTGGATGTTATATGATTGTGTATTATTCACCCGAGTAAAAATCAAATTTTGTAAAAGTTTTTCAAAATAGAATCCTCTACTGGCCCTAGTGGGATAAAGACTTAAATCTGACAAAGTTGAAGAGCGCCATCATATCTAAGACCAACCGTTTAATACATTTTTGTATCCGAGTAACCTACTGCTTCAGTTTCTTTGCTATTGCATATCTTTGCTTATGTTCTTTCGCGACAAATATTGGTATTCGGGCATTTGAGGAGGAAAGGTGATATCTTAATTTCACGTAAGCAAACTCCCATTCTTCTCAATACAATCACAAAAAAAACTTTGAATCCTTGAACTTGAAAATAATCTCGCATCTTACCTCGGGCGTCTAAACGAACGGGTTTGAGAAAATTACTGAAATACGTCTTTTTTAAATGGAAGTGCGATGCGTTACGTGAAGATTCATTGCACATTGGCGATAGAAGCCCCGAGAAAATGTGTACAATCAATGGGCCGAAATTGACCTTTAATTCAATTATTAGGCCATTGATGTGTTACTCAAGACGGCGAGGATTTTGACAGAGGCGAAATAGAGGTTGGAGCTTTATTGAAAAGCTTTCTGAATTTTCTCGATTAAAAAGGGAAGGAGAAACAGGTCACACTTTTAAAATGACACCGGTATATTATTGTGTTTTGTAACTATGGAAACAATAATGACAAATATGTTCGCTTCTTATCTCACTTTCAAGATTTAGAATAACCTTTTGATAAAAATATTGTTTAGGCACCTTAATTAATTTTTTTTTTAATGATTCCCGTATACGACACCACAAAGGTAACATATTTGGGGCCTGCAGCATAGAATACGCGATTAAACTTACGGTGAATATTAATCGTAAGTCTATGGAAAATCATGTACCATGTAGTTACGATTAATTTTATCGTGTCTCTTTTATGTTACAGGCCCACCGATCAGTGATGATACTGAAGTATACATGAATTAAGAAAAGGCACATACGAAAATGGAACAACAAGTGAAGAAAATATGTCAAAGAGTATGGTGTAAACCCAAACGATCGATTATAACAATAAAAAAAAAACACTTTTCTACCTAATGATATCCTACCACTGATTTGGTAAGTGTTTATGTAATACTAGCTACCAATGATTTGTATGAGTGTGATCAATGCATGCAAATTACACCATATACCTTCTCAATACCCCCAACTAAGTAATAATGATGGAAGAAATCGAAATAGCCTATAGGGTTGAAGACATATCAAAGAGCTCCAAATGATTGCGAACGTTGCCCGATTTTGTTGTCAACGTACGTAAACGGTTGAAAAGTGCTTTATAACACTTGCAAGTAGTTGCAAAGGTATTATGATTTTTTTTATCGTCACTCATCTATTGTGGTTCTATAATGATAACACCCCAAACTGGATACGAGTGCGTTTTTCATGCAAGTATATAAAGTTTGTAGACCATCATGCCAACCCAATGAATAACCCTTTCTATTTTATTCTATACCACCATGATGAAAATGGCTCAGCTCAAACACCGGTCCGGTTAAAAATAATCCACGGATTAACTGTGCTAAAAAATCAAAGCGTCCCATAGTATTAAATACAGTAAAATAATGTGAATATACCTTAACATTTCTTTACATTGTGTTAAATGTTACCGTTTTCACATTATGAATCAGCAGTTTACTATTCAGTACAAGTTTTCTCGCCAACGCACATGATGTCTGAAACCTATCAGTAAAAGCCGACTCACACATTTGCTTTTTAGCGTGCGTCAGCCCAGCGTTTTTAAAAACGCTGAGCAGACGGTGGATAGACGTTTGGCTTGCGCTCAAGGAGCGTACGCCGAACATAAGTCCGCCGTATGATCGGCGTCTATGTGCGTCCAGGGAGCGTTTTTAATTGACAAAAATGGCGGGCCGACGCAGGCTAAAACCCCAAAGGTGTAAGTCGGCCTAAACAACTACTACACGTGTTTAGGGAGTTTGTATATATTATTTCTAGCTACATATCGGGCAAGCCTCGGGCAAGCTTCCGAGTTGTTAGGTAACAACCTTTGTACATAGAAAATGTATGAAATTTGCATCTATGCATAAACCCGCCTAAATTCACAGCAAACATCATCATAGCCACATTGTTAAATTCTGAATACAATGACTTTGTAAACACACTGTGAAAACACTGCGGGACTGTCTAAAATGATGGGTAAATGACTTCAGTCAAAATGGTCAATACTAACGCGTGAGAATATCATAGTTGCTTATCGTTCATGCATATGCTAAATGAAAGGGTCATTAGATAATTATACATCGTTGTGCTTTTATACAGTTTGGTGTATTCGCACAATACCATAGTGCAATACCTTCAGCGGTCTGTAACACGAAATGATGTAATCAGTGTGACGATTGATTTAAATCGTAAATCATGTATCTATTGGGGTGTTGCTCAAAATCAACTGCAAATCAACTGCATTTTTGCCAATTGTAACGCACATTTTCATCCGCGCACGGTATGCGCATTTAACAAGGCGCGCATGAAACTATGATTTTGATTGGCGCGTTCCGATCAACTGCAACTTGCGATTAATTGCAACTTTTGAGCAACACCCCCTAAGAGTTTTTATATATTGCAAGATGAATTTTATCGTTTTAGGTTACAGGGCCCTTAATAATGCTATCAAACTAGATTTCAAAAGAAAAAAAAAAGGTTCTCCCATTCCTAGTTATGAGGCTTGCAGTCGTGATATCTACCCTGCTCACATTATATCAAAATGATGCGATATTGCACCATTTCCAGTTTCACGGCAGGCTGTACCTTTTCTCGAAGGTTTGCACCTTTTGTGCATCTTTTTTCATAGTATGTATGCAATGTTTTCCTATGCGAGTTTAACGAGATATTTACCAATCTAGTGTTCTTTACCTTGCTCATAATTCATTATAAGGATGCAATATAGCACCATTTCCAGTTTTACGGCAGACTGCATCTTTTCGCGAATGTTTCTACCTGTTATGCACCTTTTTTTCTTAGTGTGTATGCAGTGCTTTCTTACGCGATTTTAACGAGATATTTAACCACCTAGATTTTCTTACGAAATGAAACGAAAAGCCCCTAAATTAGATTTAAGGTCTTCTCGAGTTCTTTATTACCACGATTACTGATAATTTTAAGAACTAAATCGAGTGTACGTAGAAGCAGTAGCAATATTAAATCACTAACTCCCAATCCTCCAGAGAAAACTGTGACCGGTTATAAAGTTTGATAAAAAAGGAAGGGGAAATATTTTAAGGGGACGTTGTTCAAATTTTCTGGGCAAAATGTTATAAATCACAATTTTGAAATCTGACAGCAAACAATATTCTCAGTTTGATTTATCTCAATGGTGACGATGGAGATCATTATATCACTACCATTATCATTATGTCTGTAACGCTTTTATAACGTTGGGAAAAAGTTTACCCAAAACTATAAGCAACATCAAACAGTGGTTTAATTGGCATTTTGCTCATTTTGGTTCAAATGTAACCAACGTGTGAACATTATGTTGCCAAGAACTGCGAGGGTAACTTTTCTGAATGTTTTTAGAGTGAATTATCATTATGTGTCCTTAATATTTTCATTATCGTTATTACTCTTACTTTGTTATTATCATTATTATTATTATCATTATTATTATGATTAATATTATTATTTATAATAATAGTATTATCTTATTATAATGATTAATATTATTATTTGTATTATTATCATTATTATTATTATTATTATTATTATTATCACTGTTATTATTAATATTATCTTATTTACTACAGACAAATATATGACTATATTATTCTACCATTTGGTTTTAAGGTACGAGCTCTAACCAGCACCTGAATTCGAGAGATATATCGCACTTGTAAATGATGCAGTGTCTCACACAATATAGCCTATGATAAGAGAATATGATACGTGAAGAACACGATGCTAAGATAGTAGATGATGATTTGTGCTGAATAGAGAGTAATGATGCGAGTGTGAAAATGCAGGCCATGCGGGGTCTATGGAACGCTACCTGTACGTTCTTGCCTCGGCTGCGTTGCTCGCTCGAAGTTTCGTCGCCAAGACACAGAGTATGTGCAGAAAGAGGACGAAATTAACCTGCGGGGAAATAAAGAAAAAATACATTAACGTTATCCCAACAAGTCAAAAGAAGAGTCTACCCCCAAATCATAATTTTTAACAGAATCAGACGAAAATTGGTTAGTAAAACAAACAAAGTTTGAAGGAAATAGGACAAATGATTAAAACAAGTTATTTTAAAGATTTGAAAAAATGGGCAAATCAGTGGAAATTTCCAGAGATGTTGCCAATTTGATGACATCATGGGTGTACAACTAACCAGAGTCTCCATTATAAATATGGTAGAAAATTCATCATTTTTACAGAAATTTGCAAAGTTTGTATGAATGTAAACATACAACTAGTGGATCTACATATCTATCATATAGATATCTTACGATTAAAGCTTTAAGGAAATCATATTTCTGTGGAAAAGTTTCATTTTATGACATTGATATGAATGTAATAAATGGTCAGTTTTGCACCTATGGCGTCATCAGTTGCGAATTTGTCTAAACATATAAACATTCATAACTTTCTCATTAGTTGTCAATTTTTTCTCATTTTTTTGTTCTGTTCATCTAATTTGTGTTTGCTCCTGTCGACGAAAAGTTATTTTTTGGTAGACTCTCCTTTCAATATGATCATATTGAATATGCAGCAAGAATTTCAGCAAAATTAATTAGGGACATAAAATACGTCTTGTCGTGCGCATATATACAATGTGAAGTTGGAAATTCATGCTTGTAATGTTACGTATGTAATTCTATGCATGATCTTCAATGGTGCCAGCACCAGTAATTAGGAACTTTATGACATCCAAAGGAAAAAAATGCACCCGGGCTAGCATATTTGTCGTGCAAATAAATCAGTATAGTGAATAATAAACTATGCACTAATTTCATTGAATAAATTGCGCTTGGTATATACTTTTTTGCCACACAATTGGTTAGATATTTTAAAGAATAAAGCACAAGTACAGTTTTGGTAAAAGCGAATATTTTTATCGCTAAATTTTGTCTTCAAATCTACTTAAAATAAAACCTGATCACATGAACATATTGTACAAAAAATTGTGCGAAAAATTAACAAGTTTTGGAAAAGTTACAACCTAAAGTGTGCAAAATATTTTAGCGTCGTAGCCCCCGACGCTAAATCAATATTTTCTTTCTTGATAAAGGGCAACTTCTCATAAACAAAATGGGATGAAAATTTCAGAATTTATTCTTTATGT
>BQKZ01001216.1:12308-23954 GCA_036244855.1 Temnopleurus reevesii | reverse complement strand
GGCTATTTACATTCTGCCATATTTCAATTCTTAAAATGATGATGTAATGCATTACCAAGATGTGCATTGTTTTCTTCACGTGATTCATGGTTTGAAAAATATTCTAATACAGAAATGGTTCCATGATTAACCCAAAGTTAAATACATTTTTGTTTGAACAATGCCAGTCAAGCTTGATGCCAGTAATGTAGCATAAATGTCTAGAATTGTCATACAATGCCATATATTTCTATTCATACTATTGGAACCGTACCTTGCCCCACAACTATTCCTCATCAGCAATACAGCAGGAATGACCTTCGAACACAACCACTGCATGACACATGGGGTTTCCCTCAGTGCACTTCGTTTGGGTCCTATTTTATTCTCATCCATCAACTAAGCTCACAGCGGTTGACAACCGTACAATTCAGTTATTGATTGCCTATCATTTACATTGGATGAATTATTCATTCAATCCATTCACAGTCATCATGGTCATATTGAATCTAGGTCACTCATGCAAAAATGTGAATTAATTCAAGTCATTTTCACTTTCACAGTCCAAAGTTTGAGCTATTTATCATTTTGTCATATTTCAATTCTTGAAATGATGATTTAATGCATTGTCAACATGTGCATTTTTTTTTTCTTAACGTGATTCATTGTTTGAAAACTATTCATTTTCCAGAAAGCTACATTTAATAGAGCCGATTATCAAATTTTGTTCCCCCTTTCACCTTCTTGTCAGTTTGTTTTATTTTGTATCCTGGTTGTTATTTCAAGGAAATACATTTTTCTTTTGATTATTCATTTTCATTAAAAAAAATATTTCTTGTATTGATATTATAGCAATGATAATAATTAATCGTAATATGTAAGTAATTTCTCCATTGTCACTTTTTCTAAGGGGAAAGGCCTAGATATGTCATTTTGGCCTTTGTCATTCGCCGCCACATTTTGATTGATTGTCTTTATTATTGTTCACTTTTTTAATGTATTTTTATTGTTTTGTTACATGTATTGTGTTTTTCATCGATTTGTGGAAATAAAATGAATTGAACTGAACTGATTAGGTGCAGGTGCAGGTGATGAACATTGACATTAAAAAATGGCGACCTGGGGTCTTAAACAAAATCTGTTTTTTATGTTTATTTCCACACTCATGTCTTCAATTGCTATACCAAGGGTCCTGTACCAGCCAGATCAATGCTTTATATTTACGAAAAAAATCATTATCAAAATTTGATGGACAATCTTAAACTTCAGAGGTCATTTTATTGTGAAAAGATGGCGCCATTTACTCCCAAATGGGACTCGAACCTGATATATGCCACTCTTTAATTCCATCGCACAATGAATATGCAACTAACCAATTTTTCGTATTTGCAAGATCGAAATATGTCGTACAAAACAGACATATTAAATCTGTTTGGGATGACACATCTAAAATAAAAAAAACATCTTAAATCAGCTGCATCAATTCAGACTTCTTTCCGATTTAAAAAAAAAACTCCCAAGATACATCAAAAATACACCATTCAGGCGAAATTAAAGTCAATCATCGAGAAACAATAGCTCTCTTATGAAAGTAAAAACACGCAGTCTGGACATATTGGCCAGAATTTGTTTTACATGTTTGGCTCCCAGGGAAATTTGTCATATTTTTAACGAATTCGATTTCGATTTGATTGAGATATCGGGCTATGAAACATTTCAATTCTAATGCCATTTCTGCGAAAGTAATGGCGTAAAAGGCGTGGGATAATTTCTGAACTTATCCCATGTTACATGTAAGGTGCCTAAAAATCGATTTAACGACCTTTCATAACGTTTCTGATTTCTCGTCGTCTTTAGAAAGAAGAACCTCGTTATTATGGTAATGTTTGGAGTCCTAGGCAACATCAAATTGTTGGTGGAATGTAACCTTTCAATTTTGAAGTGATCTCCTTTAGCTTGTCATGGGGTGAAGTGATGAGGAGCGCAGCAGATTTTTAATAATTGTAACTGAATATGAGATGCTCTTTTACTTGTTGTAGTTTATGAAGTACGTGAATGCAAAAGGTTGCAAAAACAAGTACTTATAGGAGACAAACAGGAAGCAATTTAGACATTAATTTTGATGTTGGTGTCGTATTAATGTAATCGTATCGGCAGATAACATTATCAGAGGCGGAAGCATACTATTTGGGGAATAATGATAACGAACGGCTTTCATATAGCGCTTATCAAATCTTCATGAGAATTCCCTAAGCGCTCTACAATTGCAGCATTATTACCATGGCTTTAGCAATGCAGCTATCAGGCGCATAAGCTTTTTCAAGGAATAAATTCCTACCAGGTACCCATTCACCTAACCTGGGTTAAGTGCAGCACAATGTGGATGATTTTCTTGCTGAAGGAAATTAACGCCATGGGTAGGATTTCTATTTGGGCTATCGAAGTAATATGTGTATTGTTTAAATTTAAACAAAATGAAAAAAAAATGAGATTGCCAATGCTGAATATCTCTCTCCCCTCTCATTCACTTTTATGTTGTCATGTCGGCGCTGAGGGATCTGCGTCTCTTAGCGTGGGTGTGTATGATTGTGTCTGTATGTATAGGTGTGTGTGCGTGTGAATGTACGTGTGCGTTTGGGCGTTCTTATGTATACGTATGTAAAAAAAAATAGGTGTGTTGATATTTGAGACTGTTTGAGAGTGTGTCCTTGTGTATGTGAGTAATGACAATAGTGTTGTGTACGTGTGTTGAGTGTGCAAGTCTATGTGCTTGTGTATGATGTGTGTAGAATCACTACTCGTGTTGGCGTGTGAGTGGGTGTGTGTATTGTGTCAATGTTTGTGAGGTAGAGTGAGGGGAGAGATTATATATCACGTGTTGCGTGTGTGCGTAGATGCAGATCGTTGTATGCGTTTGGAACTGGGTAAAAGGAAAATGGGGTTAGATAATACAAAACCTGGTGCACGAACCATGCCCTGACATTTAACTTTCAAGCTCCCGATCTTTACAAATTATAAAAGCATTGGCTGAACTTGAAATCTATCAACACTTCTATCGTTTCCATGACATCATCTTATTTCCAAGAAATTTCCTTCAATTGGAAATTATTTTCCAATAAGCATGCCACCTTGTAAAATTAATAGTATTGAATATTGCGTAGTATGACATGGCAATTACAATGGATGTACGATAGTGAGCAGTAGAAGTAATACATAACATTTAACGAATTCCAGGCAGATGGGGCCATTTTCTAGAAATTCGACGCATCCTTTATAATATAAGGCCAAAGTTAGCCAAATAATCTTAGCAAAATTTTATGAAATAATTATATAATTAATCAACTGCAACTTCAGTTACTAAAGTTTTCTTTCACACACTGTGGGCAGAAGGGACACATGAATTTGTCAAAATAAACATGTTTCATTCAGATATTTGAAACAGACTTCACAAATAAAAAAATATCAGCCTCGTTCAATCACTGGATGAGGTACGACTCCTGTTTGACATTAATTTCTTCGCATAATAAGAGGGATTTCTTTTTTTTATTTCTAGCTGCAACGCTTAAATCAAATTTGCTTTATTTATCTAATTCATTCGCCTTCTGCTCAAAGTGACAACATTATAAGAACTTTTGATCCTGGTAAATCTCTCTAAAATAAAGAATAGGTCAAGCAAAGTTCAACGGCCACATCACATGCACTTGCAAGAACACGTGAACATGTGCTCAAGCAGATTTGGTGATGCGCCGATATTCAATAATTCATTGAATGTTGATCTATACCGTCACATCAATTATTAAGATTGAAAAAGGGTGAAATATTTCTATAATGCATCGGTCGTACGGAGAATTGTGATCCCTGAGTGAATTATGTTATGAAAATTACATTATCATTTTATGAATGCATCGTCAATGTGCACCTCTTTGGCGGCGTTGCATCAAGCACGACATTTTGAATTTACAAAGACCTTTTAAAGGTAAAGAAGTCGAAAATTATATTATTCTACTAGTTAAAACAAAATACTAAAACTGTCAGTTATTTACATAAATGAAAATATCGATGGAAGCTATCTTAAGTTGTTTGTCGTATGCAAGAAAACACAAACGATATTCAAAATGCAGAGGATTCCTGAAACCGTGTCATTTTTTTTTAACACCAAATGTTTTCCCGAAAAGTTCAACAGAGGAAACAGCGTGTGGGACTACATTACCATAGGGCTTTTTTTTCAAGTATATTTTTGTATCCGATCTTTATTTACTCATTAATCTCTTGTTATACTCAGCCTTGAAAAACAGTGGATTTGCTGATTGCTTTTTGTGCCTTTATAACTATTTTCGAATAGATAAATAAATAAATAAATTTGTTTATTACTCAATTACACAAAACTCGGGTAGGAAGCAAAATAATAAACACCTCGTTCACGATCGACGGACGAACCTTACTCCGAGTTAGTCTACGTGCTTGGCTGTTTGAATGCGTACACGCGTTCTTCGTCAATGTTCGTGCGCACGTCCCTATCTCTCAAGCGTGCAAGCTGGTCTTCGTACAAGTCTTCTCTCGATTTATAATGACAACCCAACAATTGCTTGAATACAATATCTTAAAGACTTAGCTCGTTTTTAATGTCCTTAGTTTATCAAGGGAGTTGATTTTTGTGTATTCTACCAATGATCAAATTATTATTTTTTTTTACCTCAGAAACCCTTTAAACAAAATTTTGTTTGAATGCGTACGCGTTCTTCGTATGCACGTTTCTATCTCCCAATCGTGTGAGCTGGTCTTCGTACATGTCTTCTTTCGATTTATAATTACAAACCAACAATTGCTTGAATTAAATATCTTACTTAACTAGTTTTTAATGTCATTAGTTTATCAAGGGAGTTGATTTTGTGTATACTACCAAAGAGCAAATTATTATTTTTTTTACCTCAGATACCTTTAAACAAAATTTTAATAACTCTCACTTTTTTGCGGAAATAGGGATCTTGGTACTAACCTGAAGTAGAGGAATATTCCCATGGCTATGACGAGGGAGATCAACGATAAAGAGTATCCAATACTGTACACTATCTGGAGGGACTGGTAGATTTTCTGTTGAAAAAAAAACCAGAAATAGAAAGATATCATTATTACTAGTATCGTTTTCATCACTTATCGCCACTACTTTGTTTCAATAAACAAAATAAAACACTGTTAAAGGCCGATTCAATCCTTTCTGTTTTGAGCCTGCATCGGTCCAGCGTTTTTGGAAATTAAAAACGCTCCCTCTGTAACCGTGACGCACAAAGACGTTAAGGTGGACTGACGCTTGGCGTACGTTCGTTGAGCGCAAGCCTAACGTCAGTCCACCGTGTGATCTGCGTATGCTATGAGTCCAGGGATCGTTTTTAATTTCCAAAAACTCTGAGCCAACGCGGGCTAAAAACGCAAACGTGTTAGTCAGCCTTAAAACGCTTAGTAAATAATTACTTTTTTTTTGCAGGCTTCCTACAACAGCTGTTTAATATAGGAACCGTCTAATTTTCTTTAAAATCATTAATTAACTTCGTTAACTTTTGAAACTATTCGATGTACTAGTCATATTTTTTAAGATCAGTTCACAAGATGTGTTAGTAACAAACCCGCTAAAGTCAATTTAAGTGTGTTTTTGTTTTTGTTTGTTTGTTTATAACGGATATTAATCAACGTTTTAACAACATTGTTGCACAGTGTTTCAAAGATGCAGTGGCAATAGATACGAAATTTATTGATTTCATGATTGTAACGTATGGACAAGTATTGGAACAAAACTAGACTGTAAGACGCGCATGCGTATAAAAAGTTGCTTTGGAATTGTATACCAAAGTTGACAGACGTTCCATGTTTAGTCTCCTAATTATTCACAATAGTGCGCTTTTCCAAGATACATAACAATGATGATTTTAAAACAGAAACGCCTTTCAAAAAAGAAATAATGTCATTATCTAATTTTCACCAATTTCTCATCGGTAATATTCGGAAAATTGACTATTGATGACAATATAGAATTATGCTATTATAAAGAATTACTTGATAGATGCTGTTATCCTCCTCTATGTTCGTACACATTGTATAATTGGTCCAGGTGTCATTGTCTTCAGACACATACCACGTGCCATCAGCTTCGCAGGTTTTTGAAGCGTACACTGTGGAAAAAGAAAAAAAAAAGAGTATTGATGGTATTATTTGGCACAATAATGGTATTTCCGAATTCAATCAATTGTTTACCTCCGGGGTTACAATTATATATGCTAATTCGCTGTGTGTATAAAAATATCAAGGTGATTTGAATATTATGGCCGGAGTTTTCGATTTTGTTTTCAACTGTGACGAAGAGCACGTCGACCGAAAGTAGTACGTCATAATTTTGCGCGTCGATTGTTACCTCACAGCTAGTTGCGCACGCAACAATAAGCAGACGCGCAAAACTTCGGCATACTACTTCCGGTCGACGTGCCCCTTAGTCAGAGTTGACTGAAATCAAAAGCTCCATAATATTCAGAACTCCTTGATATCTGTATACACACAGAATATCAAAGTACACATTTGTATACCTTTGGGTAAAGTCAATGCAAAATCGATTGAACCTCATACAAAGAAAAACAGTATTAACGGCATTATTAGGACAATACAAGCTTGAGCCCTTAGTTAAAAAGTGAGGGTGCTGTTGATTTCGTCTCTTTTCAATCTTCTCAAGATTTGTTACTTGACTTTATTGCAGCGGTCACAGATTGTACTACATATCGATCGGCTAGTTTGAAAAAGATCGTATTAACCCGTCGTCTGCAGGCGATAAATTTTCCCGCGCGAAAGAACAATTTGATCAACGCCGGCTAATTGGTCACGCGGGGGATAATTAAGGGATTGTCCAGTGCTGAAATTACACCTCATCTGTTCATTAGGGCCTTCGTTATGACTTCTTCACCATTAGACCTTTTTTCCCGCTGAAATTATTGTTTTTCAATACGTGCCTGATAGGTGATCATGTGAAAAGAGAGAAAGAGAGTGAGAGAGGGTGGTGTGCGGTGGAGGGGAGGGGGAAGTGGTGGGGTCGGCGAACTATGTCAAATGACGAAAGATTACTCATATGTGTTTTTTGTTAGTCTCCTTGCAAATGTTTGGACATTTCTAAGATTTCCACCAAGAATAATTTGTATGCCGTCATTGTACCATAGGAATATGAAATTCCTAAATTTTCCCTTTCAATTCTATAACTCATTTCAGATAATTTTCAGTAGCTTATATAACCACGGATGAATGTTTTGGCAAGTTAAAGTAATTTTTTTTTTTTTTTGGGGGGGGGGGGTCATAGATTGAAAAAAAAATAAAGAGAGTGAGAGAGGGTGGGGAAGAGGGTGGTGTGTGGTGCGGGGGAGGAGAGGGTTGGGGTCGGCGATCGATATAATTTAACATGACGAAAGCGTGCTCTTATGCCTTAATCGGTCGATTTATCATATACTCAATGCTTTATAAATTTGGATATTGGATTTGAAAATTGGTGGAAGTCGTGACGATAAATGCATACGGCACTAATCTGTGCTCTTTGGTTGTGTTCTTGGATCTATCCGCAGCATTTTGTATTTTGTGTATGTAATCAATTTTCTATTAAGTTACACAATACTGTAAAACATATTCCTGTAAGAGCGCTATATAAATGCCATTATTACTATTATTGTTATTATTATTATTATTATTATTGTTCTCTTTGCAGATTTTTAGATTTGTTGAACAGTTATGTTGTACCAAGAACACATGAAATGTTTTCCATGACACTGTTCCTACTATAATATTGTGAAACATTTAATTTACGTAATAGGCACGAATAATTGTTTTGCATTACAAAGTAACTTTTTTTCTTATCTAGAGTTAATTCCACTTTAGTCATAGATTTAATCAATTATGATAGATTAAACACATATATTAGTAAACAAATAATAAAAGGAATAAAGAAAATCGGAGGAAATTCAAATTACGAAAAGAGTAGCAAATGTTTGCAAAAAAAAGGGAATATGAACATAAATTACAAGATCATCAATTCTGGAGATTAGTAATTTTGAAAAAAAGACCCTTACTTCTTCTAAAACATGTTAGAAACGTTTTGTAAATTGCTAGATACTGATATTTGCTGTAATAAAAAAGCGATTCTTACGATTAAACAGGTTTACGTTGTAGCGACTTCCAAAGTTTCGTTTATGGAAAGTATCGGTTTCTAAATTGAATCCTAATGACTTGCCTGTCAAATCGTGCGATGTCTAAAGTTCAGAGGAGTGCGCATTTATCCTTTTATAAAGTACTCTTGCAGAATCAAAAGACTAACATTAAAATTACACGAACGGGAAATTCCCATAATGGTCATTGTGCGTCAATTTAGAGAACCTGCGTCGAGATCTACGTAAATCCTCTTCTGCCTAAATCATTAAAGATGATTTAGGTCATAAATATAATTGCATAGAATAAGGAAACACTAATTCTCACACAAAATCTTTTTTAATTTTGGCAACCGACGCTTAATGAAGATTAAGAGCAGCATGTGTAGTTTCATTTTCCACCGTGAACACTTCATGTGAGTCGGGGTACCCTAGTTCCTGTCACATATTTGCAATGTTTTAGATTAAAAAATCACTTTTGTTCTACGCTTTATCGCAAACATTTCCTAACATTAACTATTATTGCACTATATATCGTTTCTTTAATGCAGAAAAGTACTTGAAAGGCTAATAAAGAGAGAAAATTGGCAATTTTCCGAATCGATAAACGTAGCATGTGCATTAGCTTCCAAAACCGGAATTCACTACCCTAACTCAAACGGATCGATATCGACGTTATCGTGAGATATCGTTGGGTATCGGTTATCCACGGTGGCGATAATCTGTCTATGAATTGATACACGCAACATATTTTGAAAGCCATTTTCAAACGATTGCGGAACGTTGATGTTCTGTTACAGGGCTATGGAAAACGCTTTCAAAGTGTGGACAAAACGGTCTCAATCATGTATACGAGATCACAGAACGCCTGGGTTTGTGCTCCAGCACACCAACCACGGCACGGCGTAACGGCACGGTTTTTACGCGATATCTCCCGTGTGATTGGCCAATTGTTAAACTTCCTTTGCGCGGAGGAGCGCGCTGGCCAATAACCACCAAGTTATCGCGTAAAAACCGTGCCGTGATGCCGTGCCGTGTTTGGTGTGCACGGGCCTTAAATCGTTTCCCAAGTCCGGCCACTGCGAATTTTGTCGCATATAGACAGTTGAATAAATTGAGTTTCCGAAAACGGCATGCCACTTGGCTTTCACGCCAACGTGCGACTTATCGTCTATCATGCTTACTGAATCGGAAAATAAATACCTTACCATACCCTTCCCGGACCCCCCCCCCCAAAAAAAAAAAATAAATAAATAAAAAATAAAAAAAATAAATAAATAAATTAATTAATTAATTAATAAATAAATTTAAAAAAAAATAAATAAAAAAAAGAAAATTAAAAGAAAACATAACAAAATAAAAAATGAAAAATAAAAAAAATTAATAAAAAATTAGAGCGATAAAACAATGCTAACCACTTCCAAAATACCAAAGGGCAGTTGCCTCTAAACGATCTTGGCTATCCTCTTCTTGCTAAGACGTCTTAACATCGAGTGCCTCCTCCTTGATATACATGTAGATACAAACGATGATACGTCTCACCATCTTTGCGTTTTTAGCATGCATTAATTTGGCCCAATGAAAAACGATCCCTGGACGCACAAGAAGCAGGCCATTGACGTTTGTCGTACGCTCCTTGAGCGCAAGTGGAACGCCAGTCTACCGTCAGATCAGCTTGTACCGCGCGCACGGGGATCAAATTGAATTTTCAAAGACGCTGGGCCGACGCACGATAAAAACGCAAGGTGTGAGTCAGTATTCAAGGTGTCATATCAAAAAGAAGATAGCTGAGGCAATTTCTAGCAATTGGCACCATTTATTTCCTTTTCCCATAATTTCCCTTTTTCTTTTGTGCAAATTTCTTAATGTAATACCTTTATATTTTTTCACATTACTTAACGCTGCTTCCTACCAGTCTTTGTTGCCTTAACTGCTACATCTCGTGTCCATAGCAACCATAAGATTGATTGAAGGTCAATAATCCCCCTTTCAATCTTCTGAAGTAAACCAATAAAATGTTCGATTGCGATGTATCAAGATGTCTTGAAAAGGATCAATAATTATCCAAGGGAAAATAAGTCTTTAAAGGTATTTTTAGATTTGCTTCATATTTTCGTATTGACATCCAAAATACGTGTATCAAAACCTAACCACACTGTCTACGTGTAAAAAACACAATTTCTTCGTCCTTCGGTATTCCAATGAATCCAGGGAGATTTTCGACCAAATAGGCAAGTCTACTAATACATGTATGTCGACACAAAAAAACTGTTCTTGACAATCAGAAAGCTTTGCCGAGGCTTGTCCGACATAGCAATACGTAATGTGTGTAATCTATATTTACATTCTTCAGTATCCGAAGCACCTGCACTACCAAGAAAGCTCGGGCAAGGCAGCTTGTGCACAGTGTAACCTGTAAACGTTTGCAAATTGTAACGCGCATTTTTATTCGCGCGCGGTATGCGCATTTAACAAGACGCGCATGAAACAATGATTTTGATTGGCGCGTTCCGATCGATTGCAACTTGCAATCAATTGTAACTTTTGAACAACACCCCCTAAGTGTCTGATTGTTCTTGACGAGACGAAATCTTGTCCTAGTCTTGTCTGACATAGCAACATGTAATTTATGTAATCTATATTTACATTTTTCAGTATATGAATCACCTGCACCACCAAGGTAGATCGGGCAACGAAGCTTGTGGATAGTGCTTGCCAGTGTGTCTGGCCATTTTTGACAATACGGAATATTGCCATAGTCTTACCCGACATAGCAACAAATAATGTGTGTAATTTATTCATACTTACGTTCTTCAGTATCTGAAGCAACGGTTCCAAGAAAATGGAAAGGGCAAGGCAGCTTGTGCACAGTGTTTGGCAGTGTGTCCGGCCAACAGATGAAACCGTCCCACGTGCGATTGCAATGGGTGCCTGCAAGATAGAATGTGACATTACATGTAAAAAGAATACATAAATATATATATTTGTTAAAGCCCAAGTATAGTTTTGGTAAAAGCGAAAATCTTTATCACCAGATTTTGTCTTCAAATCTACATGAAATGAAATATAGCATCATAAACATGTTGCACAAAAGATTGTGCGAAAAATGAACGAGATTTGGAAAAGCTATAACCTAAAATGTGTAAATTTTTATAGCGTCGTGCTTCACCACGCTAATTCGATATTATCTTTCTTGATAAAGGACAACTCCCCATGTTCAGAATTGGATCAAAATTTAAGAATTTAATTGTTGTGTGTATCTATATCATTCTATTGTCAAACCACGGAAATAACTTTGTAAATGCTCGATAACGAGCAAAATAATACTATAACCAAGAGAAGGCGCTAAATATGATTTAACGGTCAAATTCAAATTTTCAAATGAATCAGTTCGTAAAAAAAGATGCTATGCTCTCAAAATATGTATAAGAATTACATGTCATGTTAAAATTCCCCCCAAATTCACATTTCTTCATCTTTACCAAAACTGTACTTGAGCTTT
>BQKZ01001215.1:71159-81581 GCA_036244855.1 Temnopleurus reevesii | reverse complement strand
GGTTGCGTTTTTCTCGATTTTGTAAAAAGTGTTCAACAAATGGCGGCCATTTTGAAAATCCCGGATGATGGCTTCATTCGGAATTTGTGCAAATGCAAACATGGTTTATTGAATTCGTTTTTCTCTACAGATTTCAGAAATATATAGTTTTACTACTCTCCATAAAATTTTTACTCGGGAAAAATTGTGACATAGCGAACTGGACTATTGCCAACAAATGAAGTTGCTTGGGATTCTTTGAATTTGTTAATACAACACTTGGAATCCAGTTTGCATGATACTTATTGCTATTTCGGGCAAGCCTAGGGCAAGCTTTTCTCTATACACACAAAAATTCTCTAGATACACAAAAAATAGAAATTCATATACACAAAGAAATATATTTATGTATTTGACATTTGGAAAATGCACTTGTAGACCTACTGTTGTAGCAGCCTGAAAACATCTGTAATGCATTCCATTTGAGCTTGGGTCTTCTGTCGATTCAAATGAAACTAGGCCTAAGTTCACTGCTATGTGTGAAAAAAAAATGATCAACATCATTTCCTTCCCATTAACCTTTTCCAGAGATATGTTTCTCTGAGCTAATTTATCAAGAAAATTCAAAGTTCGTACCAGTGTTATCAGAAATGAAGGGAAGCTATTTTGTGGCTATTATAGAGGATGTTGCTCAAAAGTTGCAATCCATTGCAAGTTGCAGTTGATCAGAACATGCCAATCAAAATTATTGTTTCATGCTTGTCTTGTTAAATGTGCATACTGTGCGCAAATGAAAATGGGCGTTACAATTTGCAAAGTTGCAGTTGATTTGCAATTGATTTTGAACAACACCCCCTTACACTGTTTAGTTCAGATTGTGACATTGTCACTTACATTAATGCATTTTGTCATCTCTTGACGTACATGTGAGGGAGACTTTTACTTGCACCATGTAAATATAAAATTAGCACAATGCACCCTACCCGTATGATAGTTTCAATTGCTCTGCAAGAATCTTCATGGATTAAGGAGGCAGACCACCATTAAGATAGAAAATATGAAAGCATATTCTTTTGGTCGGTTGATTCTTTGGATAGACAGTTACATTGTATCTACAACTCCCAAAGAACTCCCACTTGCCATTACAAAG
Source organism: Temnopleurus reevesii (assembly GCA_036244855.1). Taxonomy (NCBI): domain Eukaryota; kingdom Metazoa; phylum Echinodermata; class Echinoidea; order Temnopleuroida; family Temnopleuridae; genus Temnopleurus; species Temnopleurus reevesii. The sequence goes on along the minus strand of BQKZ01001215.1, from coordinate 80,452 downwards.
AAACAAACAAAAAATGGTAAGAAAACCCCATTCTCAGATAGTCTCTAGTCGCAACGTTTGATAGACTCTACACGAGTGTATTCTCGTAAATATCAAAATAATAGACATCGGGACGTGAGAAGCTTCCTTCGCGATGTGCACCTCCACAGATAATTCAGTGCAGTAGACGCGTGTGGCACAAAAGGGTGCTTCTTACGATGGCAAGATGAAAATGTGAATTGCAGGCCATACATGAATGAATATGGAACAAGGATTGAAAGTAGAATACAGAACAAGGTGAGGAAAGAAATAAAAACGATTAAATGGAACATTGGAGCCTGATGAATCGTAAAATTTGATCTCTAATCTGAATGGGCAGGTAGCTCGTCGTTGAGGCATTTTGCACAGAGAAGCATAGCCTATGTACAATATGTACAAGACTCAAGAGCATATGTACAATGTACTGTGAGAAAATGTGTACAAGACTCAAGAGCATATATGTACAATGTACTGTGAGAAAAACTAAGAACAGCGTGTGGCTGTATAACAATGGACTGGTTTGGAAACAACCACACACATGCACATGGCTGAATGGTAGACTGTCGAGACATAGCTACGGATAGCTCTCTGGAATAGTTTTTGACATTTTTTGACATTGTCACTACTCCAGAGAGTTATGGAGTGGCTGCAATACTGCGCATGTAGCAGAGGGAAATGTGATTTGAAAAGCTCCCCAAATGACGCTTTCCTAATCACCAATCCCAATGCCACATGGCTTGGAACTTGTCTTGAGTTTTATCCGAGCATAATTTTGATAAATGAAAAGGAATTGTACTCACCAGTCTTGAAAAAGCTGGATTTTACCTTCCTCTCTGCTTTCGTAGCAGACAGGTTGTACAGAGCTCAATTAGAATCACAATGAAGATCGATGGCTTCCGTTGTAAACATCCAGTTCGGGTCAAAGGGTAAAAATTATAGGAGTTTCGTGGCCACTTCGCAATCGTCATCCAGCTTCCGTAGAATTCGGAGAATGAGAGACCGTGCAACGAGCGAGATGGTACGCGCGGCGCGGGGCTGGGCTCAAAGAGCGTACGGTATGTAGAGCTCTTTGGCCGGGCTCATGCGCGGCACTATAAGCTCAGCACCGCGCAAACGGTCTCCCTAACCCTAACCCTAACCCTACTGGTTGCACGGTCTCTCATTCTCCGAATTACGGAAGCTGGATGACGATTGCGAAGTGGCCACGAAACTCCTATAATTTTTACCCTTTGACCCGAACTGGATGTTTACAACGGAAGTTATCGATCTTCATTGTGATTCTAATTGAGCTCTGTACAACCTGTCTGCTACGAAAGCAGAGAGGAAGGTAAAATCCAGCTTTTTCAAGACTGGTGAGTACAATTCCTTTTCATTTATCAAAATTATGCTAGGATAAAACTCAAGACAAGTTCCAAGCCGTGTGGCATTGGGATTGGTGATTAGGAAAGCGTCATTTGGGGAGCTTTTCAAATCACAATTCCCTCTGCTACACGCGCAGTATTGCAGCCACTCCATAGCTCTCTGGAGTGACAATGTCAAAAAATGTCAAAAACTATTCCAGAGAGCTATCCGTAGCTAGTCGAGACATACCGGTGCACGCGGGTCACCCGGGTGGTTGTATAAACCGCTTTTTTAGCATTCTCGTGAAAAGTCCACCCTCCATTAATTTCTTCAGCGGCCGCGGACCTCTATGATCTCAATAACTAATGTACTTTGTGCTAAAAAAAAGACTTGCATGGGAATAGTAAAGGTGGATTATTTCAAGATTTGGCTATTCTTATTACTTTTTGCATGTTATTGTTTGGAATTGGAGGTAGTACTAAGGTTTTGGGCTCCCCACTTGGTAGACAGAAAAATCTGACTCTCGGAGGTTTTTTTTTAACGATTTCTGACTTTTTGTGGTGCCCCCTCCAGAGAGTCAGAAAACGCCCCAATTCAGCGTGTAGTGCAGGTTGTTGAAGCTACAATACACAGCGTCTATGGGAGAAAGGGTGCTGCCGCGCACCCTCACGAAAATACGCTAATTTACGTCTCTATGATAAACAATTAACAATGAATACGATTAAAAAAGATATATTCTTTAAGATTACCTTGAAGGTTTCCAAAAAAAATAATTAAAATCCGTGTTTTTATCGTGATTTTTGGTAGCGACCACCATTTTTTGATCTTCATCACAGGCGTCTCTAGCGGCGTTAACGGTCTATTGAGGAAGGATGCGTAGCCAGGCGATAGCCTCAGCGAAGCAAATCCTGATCGAAATAGACCCGTTTTATCGGTCTACCCACTTGGCTGCATACCAGCTCCCGTAACATAACGGGAATTGGTATGCAGCCAAGTGGAGAGCCCGAAGCCTTCGGACTAGTTTGAGGTCATGGAGGACATGGAGGAGCAACATCATCAATTTCATGTCAGCCATGGCATCAGGCATGGGCATGGCCATGGCTGGGCTTGGCATTCGCAACTCAACTGTCGATGTCACATAACCATGCATTTAACGTTACTGCCGTTTCATCATAATTCTCGGTACAGACGAGAGCAACTCGCATTAACTCGCATTGAAGTAGTACACAAAATGTACGCACACACAAAGGCCAGTTTTGAGTTAGTTTTCTATTTTCAAGCGTCGCATAGCCATTCATTTTTCAAAACGCCAAAATGAACCCATGGGACCAGCCTCGTCCAAAACTTCCCATCTAAAGATTGGACAAAAACAGAATTTGCAAGGTGCTGCTTTCAAATTGAAGTAATTCATTCATACTACTTACCGAAGTAAACTGGCTTTCCGCATTTACCACAACTTGACATGATGACAAATTTACAAGACTTGATATATTCCGGCGTTTTTTTGTCCCGAAATGGTGAGATGTTTTACAAATCGTATGTGTGTGCCGAGCAATCCTGATTATTCGTCCGTTTTTTTCTCCAAGCAGCGACTAAGTACAGGGTGGCCCTTGAAGAATCGAATGTAGTGTATACATTCAGATTTTTTTTTTTCATTTTCTTTGTAATTTCTTTATTTATTCCTATTTCACCAGGGTATCCCATTCTACAAAGTTTGGTCTTCCATGGGGCCCGTGAAAACAAATAAGGTAAAATACAACATATATAATATAATATTTATAATATTATATATATATTGAAGTGAACTATAAAAAAAAAAAAAAAAAGGAAAAGACGATGGGTTGATTGGCAGCATTAAAAATTAAATGTACTTGAAAAAAAAATTGAGACAAGCAAAAAAAAAAAGTGTGTAGGCCTACAATATACACACATTTCCTGCCGATGGGTGGACGAGAAAAAAAACCTACACACCTACCACAAAAAAAGTGTCAACATAAATTTTTCACCCCTTTCCCTTTTTCCTCCTGCTCCGCATAACTATACACACCGGCCGTTGTTGTTGTTGTTTTTGGATTTAACGGCGCTTCATTCATGTATGAATATTTGCGCCGTGTACGTCCTCCCCCAAATAAGTAGTCGAATAAACGCACGTCTGGGTCAGTGATAAAGAGACAGTAATGGGGGAAGATATAAAGAAGAATAGAAAACATTGAATTGGAATTAATCTGTCTACACTTGAAAAATAATGTAATAAATAAAATCGCAATCTGTTCCGTGTGTCAGGCGTTTCGTAATTGGATTAAGCGCTTTACAAAATGTATAAACAAACAAAAAAATATATCATTGTTATCATTATTTTATCGTTATCGTTATCATCACTATAATTACTTAATCAAATGTAAAAAGTTTAGTATACCAAGGGGTTATTTGTTTGATCCAGTTGTATATAGTGTTTGCAATTTTCTTGTGTTTACCGTGGAATCAAAACAATAATTCGTATCATTTTGCTTTATTTCATGCTGGTATACAACGGGCGCTTTCGGATATATCGACTCCCACCCCAACCTTAAGATACCCGAAATTTTGCCGACCTTTCTTTCTTTGCTTGCCCTTTTTTTCATTATCATTATCATTGTTATCATTATTATCATTATCATTATTATCATTGTCATCATTATTATTATTATCATTATTATTAAGCATCCATTGTAAATGTAATGTGTATTTATTTAATAAAGGAGCCCTGTGGAAGGGAAAACAATTATTATTATTATTATCATCATTATTATTATTATTATTATTATCATCATTATTATTATTATTATTATTATCATTGTTATTTTGTTTGACGTGTTAGCTCATCTATTATTAATAAAAAGGACTTTGTAGAGGGACCACACGATTCCAGTGGTCAATGGTTTAACCTAAGTGGGGAAAAAGTCGAACCTAAGGGGGATGTCATCTCCTGGATGAATGTAATTGCTCAGTTGCATTCAGAATTTCGCCATAATTTCACACTTTAAAAAGTGACGGTGCCAAGGGTGAATAATAATGATAATGAACGGCTTTAGTATAGCGCTTATCAATTCTACATGAGAATTCCATAAGCGCTCTACAATTTCAGCATTATTACCCTGGCTTTAGCGGTGCAGCTTGTTCAGTGAAACTTTGTACTCAGGAATGAAGGTGCCAAAGGTATTAAAGCGTAGATTGGTATTTTGGGTAGTGCGTTGGAGCGGTATCTTTGAGATATACTCCAGGGTCGGCAAAAAAATAAAAATCATCGACGTATTATCCGTGACCTTAATTCCATTCTTACAGAAGACAATAAGAATATATACGCCGAACATTCAATTCAATTCAAATTTTATTTTTTTATCTCGATAAATGAATCATATATAGAAAAAAATACAAACTAATACAATGGCATTTTTCAACAAATCAGGGAAATGTACAAAAGAAATTAATATTTATATAATGATGTTAAACAGATTATGAGTTCACTCCAGTAAATATGCATTATCCTCATACGGAAATATATTTCAAAGTGCATGTACGTTGCACGTTCTTAAATAATGATACTTTGGTCTTTAATAGCGACTTTTCCATCATGCTCTTAAATTGAAAACTTAGAGACGAGTACATTCTGTGACAAAAAATATCAAAAGGTCATAACATTTATCCCATATTTTGATATGTTCAGGTTTATTTTATCGTACACACTCAGGAAAAAAAGATACACCATCACCATCTTGCAATATGTCAATACAGCTTGTAAATTTTGAAAAGGTGAAATACATTGCACTCGGAAATGTACTCCGGGTGAAACATTTATACTTGCACTTTAATAGGTTCAAAACATTAATGATATTTTTATTGCGGGCGTATCCACTCTCCACTAAGTNAAATATGATTTCCTCAAAACTTTAACCATATGATATCTTTATTATAGCTATGTAGATCCACTATTTGCATGTTTACTTCAAACTGTGCAACTTTCTGTAAAAATAATGAATTTTGCACCATATTTATAATGAAAAATCTGGTAAATTGTGCACCGATGATGTCATCAAAATGGCAACATCTCTGGAAATTTCCACTGATTTGCCAATTTTTACAAAGCCTTAAAAATTATAACATTTTTTATTACGTGTCCGATTTTCTTCAAACTTTTTTTTTTGTTTTACTCACCAATATTTCCTGCTTCTGTTGAAAATTATTAATTGGGTTAGACTCTTCTTTTAATTCTATTCTTACAGCAGACAATTAATAAGAAGATAATAGCCTAACATTCAATTCAATTCAACTTTTATTTCTTATCTCCAAATGAATCATCATGTAAAGAAAACAATAGATGCCAACTAATACATTGACATTTTTCAACAAATCAAGGAAATATACAAAAGCAATTAACACTTGAATAATGATGTTAAACAGATAATGAGCTCACTGCAGTAAATATGCATTATTTTCATAGGAAATATATTTAAAAGTGCATGTACGTTGCACGTTCTTAAATACCGTAATGATACTTTGATCTTTAATAGCGCCTTTTCCATCATGCTCTTAAATTGAAAACTTAGAGACGAGTACACTCTGTGACAAAAAATATCATAAGGTCATAACACTTATCCCATATTTTGATATGTTCAGGTTTATTTTATCGTACACACTCAGGAAAAAAAGATACACCATCACCATCTTGCAATATGTCAATATAACTTGTAAATTTTGAAAAGGTGAAATACATTGCACTCGGAAATGTACTCCGGGTGAAACATTTATACTTGCACTTTAATAGGTTCAAAACATTAATGATATTTTTATTGCGGGCGTATCCACTCTCCACTAAGTGCTTAAGGCGCTCTTGTACCATATATTTTGAAAAAGCGCTATATAAGAACTTTTTGTATTGTATTGTATTGTATTGTAATATATACCATTACACTGGCTTAGGTGCTATCGACGTTTTGTAAAGTAGGAAAGAGAAATCCAAATGACACACATGAACATCAGATGGAAGACCCGAGTGAAACAATATCAGAGTTCGAAGAAAAAAGAATCCCGATACGAAAAGATTTTGATGATCCACATGGGCACTTTCGCTTTGTCGACATTTTGGCTTTGTCAACGAATGATTCAAAGTTTCGCAAACGGTTGGTGTTGTTGTTTAACGTTACGGAGGTTTATTTCCCTTTTCTGTTCCAGTAAAGTTACTCCATCAATCACTGAAATACTTTTTTCCTCCAAGCCTGTACAACAAAGTAAACAATTACAATTTTTGAAATATGTAGGCTATATTTTAGTAGGGTAAAATCCATCATTGATTGAAACACTGTTGCCTGTGGAGGCTCCAAAATAAATGGTTACAATCTCGAAAATGTTAATGCAGCAGAATATCAATCCATATACGATGAGTTCTGCATGATTCTCTTAAAGCTATAGTTCTAGTAGATATCAGATATATGTCCGAGATTTACAAAAATCGTTGGAAATAACCAACTCACTGTATTATTAGAACTTGTATAATGTCGTCCAAAAAGAAAACACTCGCAAGTATGTCATTCGATTCACAAATAACAAATCTACTAATAAATCATATAGTTCGATCAATCGTATACCATTTATAATGAGGGGCGCATGAAAAGAGCTGGTATCACTTGCAAAGCTTCTTGCTCTGTGTTACCACTCTCTTTCCTCAATCATAATTTCATAATTGCGGAGAAACCTGCCAATGGTTGCCTTGGGAATCATCTTCAAGATGTCTTCAGACTCCTTTCCTGGAACCTTCTTGAAGTTGTAGTTCTGCAGGAACCAGGTGAAGATTAGGAATAGTTCGGCCTTTGCTACGGCTTCTCCCAAGCAGCTTCGACGGCCGGCTCCGAAGGGCATGAATCTGGGAGGTTGTTTACGGACGGTGCCACTTGCATCTAAGAAATGCTCTGTGAGGTTACAAAATATCAATATCAAGTTGAATCCGAATCTGTGTGGGTTGAACAATGTGGATGTGATGCATCCGAAATTTCTAATTCATTTACTTGCATTATAATGATAACAATTATAATGAAAACAATAATGATTATCAACATATGTTAAAAAATGAATCGATATATGCTCTCGCTATATCTTCATCCCTTCTATAACGGACAAGGGCAGAACTGTAAATGCAAGTATTAAATATGTTGGGTGCAGTCCAAATATGTTTGCTGTCCCTCTATGGGTGTTCTAGCATTAGTATTGCAAACATTTTACATTTCTGCGCAAGCAGTGTCATATGAGATAGATAGATCTTCTGCTCTGCAGGATGTCTCTAACGCGCCCTGAGCAATTCAAAACACTTCTACTTTGATTTAAAGTAAAAAAAAAAATATAATGGAATATGACATATTTTCTGCCCCTTGTACCTGTACATAGGATATGGTTTCTCCAAGACATTTAAGAAGGCACGATGAACATTTTTGAAAAGTGTGGGAGGGGTTGGCTGTTGGCTGGGCTATGTATTCCTATTTTACCCACTATAACATACTTAAACGTATTAACTGAAATTGTGTGTATATGTCGGTCTGGATAAGGCCCGCTGACATATAAGATGTCGCTCCAGTGTGAGCAGGCTTTAAGGAGTCTTTCCAATATCGCCTCTGCAATGTATAACGCATTATATGAATCCGAACAATCTTTACCTGGCCGGAACTCCTCTGGCTTCTCCCATTCTTCAGGGTCAAAGTGCATCGAGTAGGTATTGAGCATGACTATAGCTCCTTTAGGGATGAAATACCCATCTGGAAATAAAGGCATTTCAATGGTGAAATCGTTTTGATGTGTAAAAATTACAATAATCACATCATTCAGAAGGACTTCAAGTTAGTCAATTATATGATTGGGAAAGAATCTTTCTCAAAGACTTTACAAGCAACTTGATGAAAAACTCTGATAGAGAAGTGCATCAACTTGCACATGTTATCTATAGAGTCGCTGAAGATTCACAAAAGACAAGGTAATGGTTCTAAGTTCACATATATCATACTCATGAAACCTTTTCAGATTGTTTGTAGGATGTTCTGCTAGTGTAAATGACGTTCATCATTTTCAATTATACGTCGAGTTCCATATCGTGCTAAAATTTCTTCAAAGAACTACATAATCATGATAATTTGTTTATTTGTTTGAGAAGCGCATTTTCCTAATTATTATGGGCTATATAAATCTATATTATTATTATTATTATCATTATTATCATTATTATTATTAATATTATTGTTATTATTATCATTATTATCACTAATATTATAATGATCCAATGAAGAATGTGAATCTTTAGAGAACCAAATATACCATATTGCTTGATACAAGGATAATGGCACGCTGCCAGTGTCGATCATTTAATTTTGAAGTATAGTATTTTTCCATTTTTTACAACGTTTCCGGCCAATATACACGTAGTAGGAGCAGACCTATCGTTCAGTGTTTTCCAAATGATAAAAGGAGAGCTTACTGAATTCAGTGTCTTTGGTTGCAGCGTGAGGGAGTGCCAGTGGCACGATGCTGCTATACCGCATTATCTCATAAAGAGTTGCCTCTGTGTATGGTAGCTTCCCGCGATCGTTGATGTCGGGGTGACGATCACGACCAATGACTTCATCAATCTCTGCATGAATCTTGGCCTGGATGTCAGGGTAGGTGGTGAGGAGAGCCATCCCCCAGTACAGAGTTTCTTGGCTCGTCTGTGTACCAGCTATATAGGAGATAACGGGTTAAACCATACAAAACGAGAACCGTTGAATTAATTTTCAGCCGGCCGTTACAAGTATATTGCACTGTTGCAAATTAAATTACAAGCTGTTGCGCCATGAACTGTGAACATCGCGAAGGGACCTAAACATACAGAACGATGCAAAGTTAAATTTCCAGACGATGGAAAAGTTGCACCTTATAGC
>BQKZ01001215.1:38110-67985 GCA_036244855.1 Temnopleurus reevesii | reverse complement strand
GTATTTATTTGAAACGAAGCAATATAAAATTGAATATTTCTAAAAGACATACTGGGTATGTATTTCTAGCTTTCAGAGGGGGGGGGGGACACTTAAAATGTTTCAAATGGAAGTAAAAAAGAAAAATTCCTATTGCTTTAGCATTTTTCTGACGAATATCGCATCTTTTGAAATGGTATGGAAGAAATGACTCCCTCGAAAATGTTTCAATGTTTCGAAGAGATCAGATATATGAATGGGAAAACTGGTTCACCTGGGTGGTGTTTTATCTTCAATGTCGTTTTTAAAGTTACGAACAAATTTAGAAAGACTGAAGTGCGCTAAAGAATCTAATACGCACAATCATAAGACCATTCAGCACAATAGCTGACCAATGTGGTGCGTAAAACGTTCTTAAGGTCTTTTGAAACTTGGTGAAACACCGCCCTGGATGACTCTCTGATGACGTCTTGAAGTAATTAAAGACGGCCCGTGTGGAAAACTACTTAACGTTTTAGAGTGACTCAGCAATACTGAAACATTGTTCATTCGCACCTCTATCAATTGTCTGTGAATCATTCTTATGGATCAAAATTTGTTCCTTCGAGGTCTTCTTCAAACGTTAAAGATAGTACTGGTTAACCCTTGTTAAGGGATAAAATATGGTTCCTCTGGATGCACCGAGGACTGGTCAGACGGACGAATCACCCTTTGCGCGACATTCCAAAGTTTCGGATGGTTCAGAGGGTTGGCAAAAATAGTCCCATCTGGACAATACTTGGAGCCCTTTGGGTCTCACTGAGGGAGGAAAACTTGGCCCTCGACGATTCTATCGTACGTTTTTGACGTATCAGTGAGATTGGGAGGAATCGCTTCCTTTAGATACTAAAGAGATTGTATTTCTATAATCCACGAAAAATCCTGAAAAAATGAAGAATCGGAAGAACCTTAAAACATGAGAAATTATTCACTTTCATGCGTGAATATTAAAAATGAGTGTTTGAGCTATTCCAGATACGAGACACTTCCTTGTTTCTGGAAAGAAAATCCTCTATGAGTGACCCGATGAAGGGTAAATGCCAGATTGTACCATTTCAATAAGGAAAAAGAAAAATTCTCTGAGGGACTTTTATGTAGACTCGGGCTTAGATACAACACTCTACACCTACCAGGATCAAACTGTGATTCCGTTTTCCTAATCTGCTCCTGCAGGATGGCCAGTATCTCATCTATCGTTTGTCTCAGCCATTTCAACCCGGTGGTAGGTATGTGTTTGATCCACGGGAATAAGTCTGCGGCGAGGCCCAGTCCAAATCCCTCGTTGAACCTTTCATTAACTTCCTTAAACTTTGTCACTTCCGGGTCGTCCAACTCCACACTGTAAATGCGAGGGCACACCAAACACGGCACGGTATAAAGGGACGGCATTTACGCAGTATCTTGTTTGTTATTGGCCAACGCGCTCCTCCGCAAACAGGATGTTTGACAATTGGCCAATCACAGGAAGATATCGCGTAAATACCTTGCCCTTCTTCCGTGCCTTGTTTGGTGCGTCCGGACATTAATTAGGATTGATAAAGCTTCTGTGTATTACAATCACGCATTAAAATTATTTTATGAACATGTAACATCTATATCCAAAACAGTAAATACTAATTATATAATCTTGCATACATTGTCCGTCTAACCTGGATATAATAAGTGCCAAAATGTTGATGAACATCTGCCTTTCGTATCGTAACGAGACTATACCAAATATATCCCACACACATAATAATTTTTTCAAGTTCCTTTTAATGTCCTTCTAATCGAGCATATACAATATATCAGTAAAATGCTAATACAGCACATAAGGGAATCATCGGCGACTATAAATTGCAGTTGCAAATTTATAGTCACTTGGGTCACACATACTTCTTTTATATATAGCGGCTCGAATTGGGATCCGAAACTCACTTCAACTGCACATACTTGTGCTTTACTGTCATTTTTCCTGATGCATCTTTATATGATTGAGTGTTTCTGTGAGGAGTATGAATGTAGGCACCATCCTATAATGCATGTGAATTGATAAATATAAGTAAATACGAGACAATGCTTGGAACTATCATTACATCAGGATCTCGTAACATAAAGATTTCCAATCAATTGTACGATTGATATCAATCGCAAGTCTATTCGAAATCATGTAAACTAAAGTTTGCGATTGATCGCATTATTGATGTATCTCTTTTACGTTACGGATCCCAATACTATTTGGAATAATGGTGATGTTTCACCAAGTTACGAAAAACTTTAGTTACTACTTAACGCACTACTGGTATCAGTTCTTGCGCTGAATGATCGAGAACAATTTGAGTATTACCCTTGAAAAATTCAATTATCAATGATATGGCAAATTTACCTTCTGCCAAAGCACATCTGTGACAAGACATTGTACAAGAGCAGGTTAAGAAGGTCCTTAGGATCTGTAGGCTGTCCTTTCGTCTCAGCCAACCTCTTCTGGACTTTTGGGTAGACGCTCGTGATGAGATTTTGCAGGGGCTTGCCTGTTGCAAAGTGCCTGATATATACACAAACAGTGGTTTGGAATGCAAATCATGTGAAAGATGTGTTGGGGTATAAATGGATAGATGGAGCATCAAGCACTTCTAGTGGATATACAAATGAAAAGCTGGAAAACGATCGATTGGTATGCCCCAGAAAATCTGACGCAGAATCAAAGCACAAATATCAGACAATCACATGAACATGTTTGATGTAAAATTGTGTTATGACAATTTTTTGCTCTGTATTTTGTGTCGGTAATCAATTTTCTATAACACTGTAAAGCGCTGTGATTCATATTTCTTTAAGTGTGCTATATAAACGCCAATATCATTATTATGTATGTCATCCAAATTTATTTCTAAATTTGCGTTATTCTATGCACTGAAAAAAAGACAATATTGCTTGTCATAAAGAAACACATTAATTGAGGGTCGGGGGGGGGGGGGGGGGGAGGAGTTAAGTTCCCAGGCTTACATACTGATGGATTTTGGTTTAGATCCGCGGCATAAGCGCTTCATAATAATGTATAAGCATTAGGCACTATATATATTCATTGTAGCAGTGAAAGCCGCATAATTTACGATGCGTTCCGATGTTGAAAAATCCGCACTGTAACTTACTCACCTAAGCGCAGAGTGCGCTAATTTGCGATGAAGTTTCCACGTGTCGGTGTATGGGCTGAAAGCAATATCCTTGAACCCTTCACTTATTGTCTCGACTGCGGAATCCAAAAAAAAAAAAAATACATGGAAAACTTTGTTGTTAGATGCCATTCATCATAAGAAAATAATCAAGGTTTGTGATAGGCACGTTGCAAGGCTCTTATCACAAATGGTAATATTGTGCAATGAGGGTAAGCAGGTAAGGACCATACTTTGAAAATACGACAATTTAATATATGCCCAAGTTCATTTTAATTCCACAACTGCAGGTCAATATACATTTTATCTCTGCCTCTCTGGCACTTATTATTAATAATAATAACTGCAACGGCAAGGGAAACCATTATCATAATTTCTGACACCTACAATGATAAAAGAAAATTAATTCTCATACCAGTCAACAATGACTGCTTGGCAGTGTAGTCGTAATTTGATTAATGGATAACACGATATGGAATGTATATATGAACGTACCATGAACAAATGTCGTGCATAGTTTACATTTAAACAGAACCCTTTTAACAGAAAGATAATGAATGTCTATGACCTCATGGAGAAGAATTGATAGTTGTCTCAAATTTATTCCCGGCAATACTAGTAAAATGAAAATTACATACGAAAAATCCATATGAGAAAAATGGTTCTTCAAACGTTTTTGCCTTACAAGAAGTAATATCTGGTCTGTCAGCAAAGTCTAAGCCCTGTTTCATGGCAGCCTCTTTGATCAAAGTCTGACGGTTGATAACTACCATCCACCTCTGACCAGCCTTGAAGCCAAAGATATCACCGTACGTCTTGGCCCACTCTTTGAAGATGATCTCAGGGGCATCAGTCATACCTTAAAGAAAGTAAGTGGAACAGAATACACAATGAAAGTTTAGTACATTTTTAATAGCTAACGAGGGACAGTATTTCATGGATGTTATTATCCGACAGCAAAACTCTAAAATTGTGCTTTCCATTCAATACATAAATACATAAACAATTGATAATAATAATAAGCCTAATAATAATAATAATACGGGATAGTATTTATAAATATCGCACGTATCCAGTCTGCGCAGTGTTAAAGGTGCTTTCCATCATTACCTTGGCCTTATCCCGGCGTACACCAGCGCACTCGGCATTCTAAGGAATATTTATTCCTGTAAGGTGCATTCACTTCAACAGGGTCGAGTGCAGCACAATGTAAATTAATTTAAAGCTACAAAGAAATTACCACCATGCGTGGGATTCGAACATGACGCCCTCTGGTTTAACGGCGAGTCCAAGATCACCACGACGTTTCCACGATTAACTTCCTGGGCCCGAATTCTGAAAACTGTGTTATATCCTATGTTAGCTAACATATGTTAATTGTCACAACAATCAAAATTACAACGCGCCATTGGTTAATATTTGCGCACTGTTGAGTGAGCTTGCGTGAAGGTGGGTGGGACTTCTGCGCACCCACCAATGAGAGCGTGCAATTAGGCGTTGTTATGACAGTTAACATAGTTTTTCTTAACACATAAGATAACACAGTTTTCATAATACGGGCCCAGAAACACACTGGGCTAACATCTAGTCTTGCAACTTACAATACATATTAAATACCTTTAGTATAGAAAACAGAGTTTAAAAGTCGATAAACATATTTTGTAGAAATATTCCAAATACTTCAAGGCCTCTGGTAGATTTGACATTAATATAACAAACGAGAACAGTCGAGGCAAATAAATAGGAAGCCTGGGCAACGAAAACGTTAATATTCTTAAATCGTCCAAGTCTTCGAAGTCTGTTACATTTTGAGTGCTACAAGTTAATCTTTTTTAAATCCTTTAAAATATTATTTCGATGACAGTACCAGATAATGAAACATAACACAATCTTTCTGGTTTAGGCGTTGATTTAACAGTGATAAAAGCTTCCTCTTAGCAAAAGTTCACATCATATTTGTATCAGTTGTATGCAGATTTCACAAACATGAAATGTAACATCTAACAACGTGACGCAAAAATATTTATTCTACTTACTGTAAATACTACCGACGATGGGCAAACCCCTCGGCCCTGGTGGGAATTTGCTGGGTCTGCTGATGCTATACAGGGCCAGAGTGGCGGTGACCACTGCAAGGGTCGTCGTGATGGTCAAGGCATTTAGCTGACCAAGAGTGGACTCTGTCACACCAAGAAGGTCGATCATAATTGCTGATTATCACGACTGGAACAAAAATATAAAAAGTACATGATAAAGAACGAATGTCATTCCTCCATCAAAAATCATTGGTGTTTCAAATGCCCTACAATACATATCATGAAATGATCGCTTGGATTCTCCTATTCATGTTGCGCTGAGACGCAATAGACAATCTCGGTTTAATTCAACAGCATACATTTGGGATATCTCCTAAATAAGGCTGGGAAGTATGTAATACTACACGGTTCAAAAAGGACAGCACAAGAAAGATTACTGTGAAATATGTAGAGTGAATTTACTCATTTGTGATGTTGGTGTTTGGTTTCCTTTTAGTTTTGTTACCCATCATTCGCATTGCGGTGGTAAACATGTTACAAACCTTAAAAATTAAAATGGTGAATCGGCGCGGCGTAGTTCCGAATATCAATTGAATTTGATGATTGTTCAATTTTCGATTTTCAAAACAGGAGATTAAATTACCTTAGTCGGTAATTTAATGATAAATGCCTGATAGAGATGTTTCATAGTTCTTCCACAATAGATGTCTGCTCTAAAGTTTTAAGTCCCAGAAAAGGGGCATAATTCGAAAATTACGGTAATTTAGTAAGCATACCTGTCGATTTTATTAAGATTAACTCCAAACTAATCCCAACCTCGAGTCGTCTGTATACAGAAGTTGTTACAACCTATTCCTCCGCATTACAATTTTTAATTTCAAATGGGTGATCGTCAATTACCTAGAGGTAGCCTTGTCTGAAGCCAAAGTTCGTTTCGTCATGAGTTAATGTTTATTTAAAAGTATACATGATTTAAGTTCTTCAGGGACTTGATAAACTGGTAAACAACCGATAAGATAATTAATGATATCGAATAATGTTTGTGATTATTTCAACGTTGTCACGAAATCGGTGTAAAAAGGGCGCACAAAGGGCACAAAACCTTTAGCGAAACTTCAGTCTGTGGCGCAACTCGAAGAAAGATGTAATATTGCGCCATTTTGGCGTAATNCACAGTTTTTATTTGGTCTTCTTTTTTTACCAGCTTCTGAAAGAATTCAAAGACCAGTTCCAGATGAAGAATCTGGAGCATGAATTCTTGCAGTTTCTCCAAAGAGGGAGGGAGGACATCGTAAAAGAAGCCAAGAGACACCCTTCATGCAAGGAACTAATTGAGATGCTTTGGGATGCTGTACCACCTGCTGGAGGACCAATAAATCACCCAATAAATACTTTGTAATAATTACCAACCGTGCACACTTATAGAGCAAAATCTTCCACAGCTTCTTACACAAATGTCCAAATATTTTTGGGCCAAAATGTTTTTAGATATTTCATATGTATGCAAAACTGAGGGAGGACTCATTCTGACTGTTGTCTGTCAATGATAAAATGTCTGATAACCTGAAAGTGGCTAACACTTATTTGATTTGAAAAACGAACTATTTGCATTGTAGTAGTTTTTAGATGTTTACTGTTTATAATCATCTCGTTTATTTATTACTTTCCTTTTTTTGAAGCTGTGAATTCAGTATTGTATTTGTCATTTAGTTTTAGAAAATGTTCACATTTGATACTTAGGTGAATTTTGTACTGTTTTATTAATTCAATATCCTGTTTCTTTCATTACTGTTTCTTTCATTAGTGTAATATAAATGTGTGCTTAATGACAAGTGGTGTGGAATTACTCTCCTCAGCTTCTTACACAAATGTCCAAATATTTTTGGGCCAAAATGTTTTTAGATAGTTCATATGTATGCAAAACTGAGGAAGGACTCATTCTGACTGTTGTCTGTCAATGATAAAATGTCTGATAACCTGAAAGGGGCTAACAGTTATTTGATTAAAAAAAACCGAACTATTTGCATTGTAGTACTTTTTAGATGTTTACTGCTTATAATCATCTCTTTTATTTATTACTTCCCTTTCTTAACGGTAAATTCGATATTGTAATTGTCATTTAGTTTTAGAAAATGTCACATTTGATACTTAAATAAATTTTGTACTGTTTCATTAATCCAATATCCTGTTTCTTTCATTATTGTAAAAATAAATGTGTGCTGAATGACAAGTGGTGTAGAATTACTCCCATCATGGTGTGAAATTGCTCCCCACATGGTGTGGAATAAATTCCTCTCAAGGCTTCATGGAGAGTAATTACTCCCCTCATGGTATGGAATTACTCCCATCATGGTGTGGAATTACTCCCCTCATGGTGTGGAATTACTCCCATCATGGTGTGGAATTACTCCCCTCATGGTGTGGAATTACTCCCATCATGGTGTGGAATTACTCCCATCTTGGTGTGAAATTGCTTCCCAAATGGTGTGGAATTGCTCTCCTCAAGGCCTCATGGTGTGGAATTACTCCCCTCATGGTGTGGAATTACTACCCTCATGGTGTGGAATTACTCCCACATGGTGTGGAATTACTCCCCTCATGGTATGGAATTACTCCAATTGTGGTGTAGAATTATTCCCCTCGTGGTGTGGAATTACTCCCCTCGTTCATTGAAATTTTTTAAAAGGGTGTTAATTAAGCATCATGGGATGGAATTATAATTCCCTAGAGGGGGTAAATTTTACACCCAAGGGAGTAAAATAATACCCCTGACGGTGAACATTAAGAACCTGTGCGGTCCATATTATAACCCACATACTAAAAATAACTCCCATAAGGGTATATTTCTGCTACATAAGGGAGTAAAATTCTACCCATAGGGTGTAAATTAATGCCTTTCGCTAGGGAGTAAATTTACTCCTTACTTGTGGGGAGGAAATTTACTCCCTGTAGGGGGTGACTCTTGCGACAAGCTATTACGCCCAATAGGGAGTAAATTCAAACCCTTATTTCTCTGTGTGCACAAACAGAGCTGTACTTTTAATTACAATTGGGAAATAGTGGCAGAAAAATCAAATGCACGTCATTGACGTCATTGTCGTGTCTAGGGTTACAACATTTATGAAGTCCTAATGTATTCAGGTATATATCGTAAATATGCATGGCGTAAATATTGATTAATGAATGAATGATAAACGTCTTTTCAATCCAAATTTAGTTAGTTTCCGTTGGTTGGTAGATGGTATGCTTAAAGCGACCCATCATCGTGGCGCCTCTGATCCTCACAACTGCTGCGGCATCTTTGTTTAGATATATGGGAATAACATTACAGGGTGCAATATTACACTCTAAAATGTGCTCCCAGTGTTACTTTGTTGCACCCTTACTGGCTACTTTTATAAGTCAGGATTTTTGTTTTAATTAAAGAAAATAAAACCTGGAATTATCGTGCTCTCTTTGAACGAAAGAAAATCAGATGATTAAACCGTGACAACACGTTCAAAAGACTAAATTATAAATTTCCAAAGTCCCAGAGATTTGGCGATCCCTGCTTTTGATGGAATAAATGGCATCATGTCGGACAACTCCTAATTCACTATTCACTTTGTATTTAAAAAAAAAAAATCGCATTTTTTTTTTCGGAAGGTCAAAAGATTATCGGTCTTCTACTATAACGTTCCTTTATCGATTATCGATTATCGATAGTATTTTGAGAAGAATCCATTTTCTAAAGTCCTTAGTACAAAGTAAATGAGGAGTTGTCACAGATTCCGTCAATGCTGCCGATAACACGGATTATCGTCAGCGACTGTGATCGTGCCACTGTGAATTTGAAAATGCATAACTTATGACCGCATTGTCCGATT
The DNA here is from genome assembly GCA_036244855.1 of Temnopleurus reevesii. Lineage (NCBI taxonomy): Eukaryota > Metazoa > Echinodermata > Echinoidea > Temnopleuroida > Temnopleuridae > Temnopleurus > Temnopleurus reevesii. The sequence goes on along the minus strand of BQKZ01001215.1, from coordinate 58,913 downwards.
TCGCTCAAATTTTCACGGTCTGTTGACTTGATTTAATTTTCTTTATTCATGGGAATATGACAATTCGAGGGGTTAGTTTCCCTTTCTGAATAATCCAGGTTCCTTCTTGACTTCATACAGCGACAAAGAGTGTAAATCATATACTGGATAGCTAAATGTACTTAAAATGGCGTACACAATTTTCTGAACGTTTTAATGATACCATTAGATAAACCCAATTCAAGTCTGGATTAATTTTATACGTGCATTAAATAGGTAATTGACCTCATGGAGACTTTAATGCAGACATGTTGCGTGCGAAGGAAAATTCACGAGATCAATAAATATTTAAAAAGAACTGATTAAACTTGTTTGCAGTACCTTACAATGACAGTCAACTTGGCAAATAGCCAATAAGAGCTTTCATGGCCTATTGCCTAATTTTATAATCAAATTTTAAACTAATTATCGGTTCGGTTTTTATATATCCAGTGTGCGTGTGTAATAGATATGAATTTCACCGGAACATACCCTCATCGGGCTCCCGCGCGATGGGGCTCCTCCCCTAACATTTGCAAAACGGGCGCCGACTTTTAGCTCATGCACTGTTTTTTCTGCTAGTTAGCCCCTGCCCCATCAGGAGCGCAATGAAGGCCGGTTGAAATGGAATTCAATGTCTTTTTTTGTCCTGTCAGCTCCTCGAAAAATAGAGAAGAAGGGAGAGTTATAGTTCTTCAAATTCTGGTTGCACATATTTACTAATTAAATCACAGTCATTTATCGCTGATATAAATTTTGTGTATGGGGAGGGGGGGGGGGGGGCAAAATAGAAGCCGTCTCCGTTTTACGCGAGGAAATGGTAGCCAAAAGTTATTGGTGCTTGAAACCATCACGATATACCACTTTATTGAAACATGTACATTACTATTAACATTTTAATAATATTTCAATAAGATACCGTTTTAATCGTTGCTACCTATCGGATTTTTGTAGTATATGATGTAACACGTACTACCCATTGAGTAACGTCAATTCATGAAAACTAGGGCCAAATGATAACTGTTTTCCTTGTTTCTGGAAATTTCTGAACTCCCTTTCGTCACCCCTTCCCTCAGTTTATGTGCGCAGAAATAGTGTAGGCCTTTGGATCAATTAAACATTTCTGCAGAAAACGCAACTCCTCTTACAATACAACTCCTCAATGCAACTCCACTTACAAGTCCTTACCTTACACTCTTCGAATTCCAACGTAAATGAATCGTTGTCTCTCTCTAGCAGTAAATAAGCGTCCGGTATATTCCACACACGCACACAGACGGAACACACACACACATACATGCTCGGGATGTATCGCTATTTTGCCCTCTGTCCATCTTGATGTAGTTATTTGCTCTCAGTTCAGTGCTCAGTATATACATGTATTTTTTTTCTCTGTTAGCCATATAGCTCATTTCATGCACGGATCTGCAGAACCATTATGGAAGAAAAAAAATGATTTCAACGCTTTAGCACTCGATAAGAAAACTTTTATTGATATCTATATCTGTTCACAAGGTAAAACACCCAAACGAATACAGAGCTCGTACCGTGCCATTGTAAGAATATACTTTACAAGCTAAAATAACACTTAAATTAGAGGACATAGATGGACCCTGTTATGCTATCATAATAATATGAATAATATGAATATTTATATAGCGCCGGTATCCGCCATGCTCTGACGCCCATGGCGCTTAACAGAAAACAATAATTTACACAGACATAGTTTTAAAGGTTTGAACCTGTAAGGGAAAATATGATTTGAACAAATTAACAAAACTGTCGCCCTTCATCAACAGTAAGGTATATTATAAGTCTATTTCTTTAGCATTATAAAAATGGTACTTATCTAATTGCATATCCCTTACAAAAATGTCCTGTGATAATGTCCCAATTTACCACAGAATACCACAGTGTTCTTGTGGTATATTAGGACATTACCACAGGACATTTTTTGTAAGGGATTTGAATTGCAAATAGGGAAAATATTTGGTTAACAGCAAATTTGGGCACCTGATTTAAATATCAAACACTCAAAAGTTTTATAATCTTATTCCATGGAAAATTACACGGAAATTATACACACTATTCGAGCATTTTTTTAATTAATCTTACCACAGATTTATCCCGGCATCATCATAGCAATATCAAAATTATAGTTGAGGCCTACTTTAGCCTTTTGACAAGGCCTTCGACTTCGGACTTTACTCTCGACGTGGATATATGGAATCCCCAATACATGCAATAAGAGCGCGACCGCAGCGAGCTCCATCTTGCGGTAGCAAGCTAGCTGAGACGCCAGCTTGCTATCGCTGAGCTCCGCTGTTATTGCGCATTCCATATCGACATCTAGGGGGAGTCCAAAGCCGAAAGACAGATATATAGATAGATATACTTTATCTAAACACGATAAAACCCCAAACAGAATACACAGTCTGGTTTATTTGGGCCGTGCCATTAACATGATATACAAGGGAAATTGATACTTAAATTAATATTCATATATAATACAGATTAAGAGCAGAAAAGGTCAATAAAAGGCTAGGCCTACCGTGGCATGCAGGGGTTTAGTGGTCGTACGACGTAGGGGAACCCTGAGGATGTTGAACACGCATCCAAATGCACTCCTTCTCAGAGTCGAATTCAATGAAATCAAGAGATCTGTAATGGCGTGGCACACTGCCACGCCAATGTTTCAGAGAGCACTTCGACTTTAAAGGGGAACTTCACCCAGACATGTACTGTACTTTCAGAGGACACAGAAAATACAATGATCAAACTGTGAAAATTTGAGCAAAATTCGACATTCCATTCAATAGTTAAGTCTTTTCAAAGTTTTTATTAACATCCTTCATGGGCTTCTTAAATTGGCAACAAACTGGCACAAAATGGCTGCCAACATGGAGAATTCTCCAGTCACTTTGTACATAGAATTTCCCATTTTGTTCCTTTTAACGATAAGTAGACAAGAAAGTCTTCCAAAAATTCTTGCAGAATCAAAATGTCCATATTCATACTTGAAGAGAAAAGTACAAATTTTTTCTACTTTTCGAGAAAATGAAGAAAATGTGAAATTCTGTGTACAAAGTGAATGGCGAGTTCTTCATGTTGTCAGCCATTTTGTGCCTGTAGATTGCCATTTTGAGGAGCCTATGAGGAGTGTAAATCAAAACTTTGAAAATTATTACTTTTGAATGGATTGTCGGAATTTACTCAAATTTTCACAGTTTGATCATTGTATTTTTCTCTATCCACTGGGAGCACATAAATGTCTGGGCGAAGTTCCCCTTTGGGACGGACGGCATTCCACATGGCTTCAAAATCGCCCTAGCTTCCTGCTAGACACACGAGAGACATGTGTTATTTTGTGTGGGCGTGTCATTTATGGTTGCAATACGACCAGTTTCATAAGCTATAATAGGCACAATTAAGATATAGAATGAAGCAGTCAATATTCTTATTCGTAAGTCTAATTCACAATCTATACTATATAATATAATTGATAATATCACTGACAAAATAGCTTAATATATTATAGAATAACATTTGATGGCCATATAGATCAGATTAGAATAATTCCAGGGACCTATAACATAAAGATGGAGTAAAAATTTAAAATCTTTGCCGAAGACATACGATTAATTGCAAAAGTAACGGTATAAAGTTATGTTACAGACTCCTGATCTTCTAACCCTAGGCGGTGTTTCACCAAGATAAGAAAGACTTTACGCACTACTTTACGTTCGACTGGTACCCCGTCTTGCGCGCAATGGTTCACATTATTACGCGCATTCAGCACAAGAAATGATACCAGTCAAACGTAAAGTCGTGCGTAACTTTAAGAACGATTTGGTGAAAACCCTCCCATGTTATTAAACCCTTTCTTCGATCATGACTTCATAATTGCACAGGAATCTACCAACGCTGGCCTTGGGAAGGACTTTCAAGATGTCCTCAGACTCCTTTCCTGGAACCTTCTTGAAGGTGTAGTTCTGCAGGAACCAGGTAAAGATTAGGAAGAGGTCGGCCTTAGCAACGGCTTCACCCAAGCAGCTTCGACGACCGGCTCCGAATGGCAGAAAGCTGGGAGGGTGTTCACGGACGGTCCCGCTGACATCCAGGAAATGTTCTATAGAAATAAGGTACAGAAGTTCTTATCTTATCTGCTTATGTTGAACTAATAATTTGATAATTCAGTCTTTGATAATGAGGAGAGCGATAAATAATTATGCTGATTGTGAGCTTCGAATGAAACCGTTAAAAAAAATCTTTGCTATCTTTGACACGAATAGGTTTGATATAAATAAAATAAGAAAGATTATAGTTCAGTTTGTTGCTCTATATCTGTGGAATTTGTCCATATTCTGAATTCCCTCATTGGTCCCTGGAAAGTCGCATACTCTTATAAAAAGATGCACATCGCAATCTTTGTCCCCAAAACGTGCTTTTTTTATTTAAAAAACGTGTTTTTATTTTAAACCTTGGCTATATTTGACACTTCTAGTTTTCATATAAAAGAAATTGCAAAGATTTTAGTTCAGTCTGTTGCTCTATATCTGTGTAATTTGTCCATATTCTGAATTCCCTCATTAGTCCCTGTAAAGTCGCACACCCTCGCAATCTTTGTCCTCACAACGTGCTCAAGAACTTATGAAGAACATATGTGGCAGCTTAAAGTATTTTAGAACATCTTATGACATCGTCAATGTTCTAAACCAACAAACATTTTGTGAATCGTGTGATATCAACCCAAAATAGTTAATTGATACGAAAAAATATTACTGGATTTTATTCAGTAATTCGTGAACACTGTCGCACAAATAATCACCAGCTTACCATGGAACTTTGTGAACACATCGGTGAAGATGTTAAAGAGGAAACAACCTCTGGAATTATCGTGCTCTCATTGAATGAAGAAATAAATCAGATGAAAAATTTGTAAAAATTGGTCAAAATTGGACATCCCGTTCAAAAATTAAGGCAACACTGACAGAATCTGTGACGTCACGTCAGTCAATTCCTCATTCACTTTGTACAAATAATAACAAAAACGGATAAATGCAAAATTTAGTGTAAAGTTGCAACATAATTCTTCTCAAAATACATACAGGATCGATTAAAAATGCTTTCTCCCAGCAGAAAATTTGGATTTTCTTTACTTTTCCAGAAAGAAAAAAAATGTGAAATTTGTATACAGCATGATTGAGGAATTGTCCATCATGACGTTACAGATTTCGACGATGTTTGCCGATCGCACGGATCAGCGATAGGGATCGTCATATGTCTGTGATTGGAAATATTCGGTTGTCCGATTTTGCTTAAATTTCTACAGGTTGTTCATCCGACTTTTCCACACTCAATGAGGATACCACGATAATTCAAAGGGTTAGATACCCTTCAGTTTACTAGTTTACCAAATGATTTATTCGTGGTCCCATTCGACATGTTCGAACCCCCATTGGCATGATTGGCAACTAGTGATCACATTATGCGAGTCTGACCAGTAGTGAATAATTTGGTAAGCCACTTAATGCATTTGCAAGTGTGTCAACAACACATTTAGTGAGTTAATATTTTGCGACACCATTCCCGAATTCCCCATTTTAAGATAGCACACTTCGAGAAAAATGAATAATTTCTAGCAATTAAAGTTATTATTATTATAATTTTTTTAATGTTTTTTTTTATTTATTTATTATTTTTTTTTGGGGGGGAGGGGGTGGTACCCTACCTGGCCGGAACTTCTCAGGTTCTTTCCACTCCTGAGGGTCGAAATGCATGGAGTAGAGGTTGAGCATCACGATTGTTCCTTTAGGGATGAAGTATCCATCTGAAAAAAAGAGTAAAGAGCGAAACGCATTGAGAAATGCACAATTGCACGTTTCATCACTTTTTAGTTCGTTTACCATTAAGAGCCCAAGCCATTTGGATGTCTCTGTGACTAGGGAGGGGGGAGGGGACATCCCTCTCGAGAACTTCCACAATATTTGGAAGATCGGGCTAGAATTTTGCACAGGTGAAAATCAAGTAGTAATCCAAAATTTCCCAGGCTTACAGTTTGAGGGCAAATTAAAGACATACATTAAAATATATCATGAGATAAAATATGATTAAAATGTGGCTTTATTCCCATTAATATCTTAGGCACATATTCCACAACTTTATTGAACTTTTTAGATTCATTTTAATGTCTAAATATGACAATCAATGCATCATGTCGCATCAAACAGCTCTTAAAATCATATGTTATTCCTTAAACTGTTTTTTTTTATGCCAGAATCTTTACCAAAGTGATTTTATGGCCCCCTAGAAGTGCTTTGGCTATTTGTATTCGTATTTATCTATAAAAAAAAAAAAGTATTTTAAAATATGTTATTGAATGTTTATGAAAAAGTAACCCAAAAGAGGAAATTTGAAATTTGCGATAATCGTGTTTTCTGTTCGAGATGCAGAGGAGAGAGGAAAATTGAAGTTGCAAATTATAAATTTTAACTATTTCCAAGCACATTGGGCCCATTTGAAGCTGAATTACTCTAAAAAAAGACAACAATTCCTTTTGTTTTATGGTTACCAAGGAAGCATGTTATCATAATGCCAGTGACAAACTTTTTAGGAAAAGCCATCAAATTTGAGAGCAATCGGNCGGAAAGGGGGAAGGGGTGCCAAATTTTTCCTCAGCCACCCCTCGGGTATCAAAATCCGGGGTGCGCGCATGATTGTATTTTACGATATTGGTTCGGTTGTGCCCCCTGGGCTTTTTAGGGTTAAATCTGAATCAATTTGGAGAGACGACATATCCTACAGGAGGACAAGGATTATTGGAACATTTTCTTGTCCGGTTTATACGGTATTTAAAAATGATGGGGCGTGTCCCCGATTTAACCCTAAGAAATTGAAAAACAATAAAAAACATAAGAAATTAAATTTGTCAGTGCATTTGTTATGTGCATTTGTGAGATATCATACCCGGAACTGAGGAATGCCTATACAAAAAATTAGTTTCTATCACCAGAATTTTGTGATCTAGAGCACAAAGTACATTTTTATGCATAAATTAGCATAATCAATTTATTCAAAACAAACAATATATTTTTTATTTTTTTCGAAAACATGATGATGCAATTTGTAGTTTACATGATACTCTACTCGCGTACAAATTTTCGGTGATAGCGCGATCGACGGCCGAGATCAGGAGGGGGCCTGGGAATCCCCTCCCTCCCCCTGCTCCCAAAATAAGCATGGCCTAGTTAGGGTTAATACCTTTAAAAAATATGCAAAGACGCATGAAATGATACAAAATGTTTCCTGAGAAATGTTTTTTTTTCTAGAAAAATGTTGAATTGATGTTTGTACAATCACAACGAACCATGTTCATTTTTTTGGAAAATAATTACACAAACACCTCTATGGGAATTGCTCTTTTGTCTGTACATTAGGGAGATAGCCATGGTGTGCTTTTAATTGTTTGCAGTACCTACTCAATGCACAGTGAATGCAACACAGTAAAGGAAAATCAAATTACTGAATTCGGTGTCCTTGGTGGTAGCATGTGGGACTCCCATTGGCACGATGCTGCTGTACCGCATGATCTCATAAAGAGTAGCCTCCGTGTACGGTAGCTTCCCGCGATCTTTGATGTCGGGATGACGTTCACGGCCAATGACGTCATCGATCTCAGCTTGGATCTTGGCCTGGATTTCAGGGTAGGTTGCAAGGAGGGCTATTCCCCATTACAATGTCTCTTGACTAGTTTGTGTTCCAGCTAGAGAGAAAATAGATACATGTTAGATATATACATTAAATTCCTTTTTAAAGGGCCCTTCATATTTGTGCGATCATTTGATCCCAGATTTGGACTTATATCACGGGTTACACGATGTCACGTTTCAAAGCATGTCTAAGAAAATAAGGATCACATAACTGTGTCACCTTTATGAACTTAAAAGTCAATAAATTTTGAAAATAAAAATAAAGTTTCCAATAGAGTATTTTGGTCGCTAAAATAAACGTACAAAACTCATTTAAGTGTACATGATAATCATAATACACAAATATTTTTATTCTGCTTGGCAATGTCTTTATTGAGATTCATCTTGAGAATCCCCTTTCCATAGAGGAAATATTTAAAGGTGTAATAAGATTTGCACCGGTCTCAAAATCGAATGGTTCCCCAATTTAAAAGTGGCTCAATTATTGTTCGACAAAGAACACCTTTACTTGCGACTTTACTGATGAATCTGAGTTATTTGCCTGAGTAATAATATGTACAAATGTAATATATCTTATCTTTCTCATATCAGTAAATTTATATTTATTGAACACCCACTCTCAAACGTACGGGCAAAATGCTATTCATACGAGTATCGGTTAAGGTGCCCTTTTTACCCATTTCAATTAGCTACCGGCAGTGAACGGATGAAATTTAATTACACCCATGTTAAGATATGTCTGTTCTTTCCAAAAGATGTTGACAAACAGATGTGGGGGCAGAATTTTGCCGAACCATTTGCAAATTAGTTGTTGGTGTGGTGTTTACTTAAAGAATTAGCGAAAGGGCAGTTTTACACTCGCATTATCTCCCATAAACCATTTATTATAAACTCGTACCATCAAAGATGTTAGAAATTGTCTGCACCACATGTGTATCAGTCAATTTGTCAACATTTTCTCCTTGCCTTCTTGCGTCGTCCTGAGCCTTGCGAAGCATGCTGTAGAAGTTACAAACATGTTCTGAAAATCATAAAGATGATAATAAAGAAGTAAGATAAGAGGAATAATACAATATGAATATTGGTATCATTTCAATAATTTCGATAACCCAGTAATACGCACCTTTACCTGTCACAATTCCAGCTTTAAAATGCGGTACGCACGAGTTTTTTTTTAATATAATAAAGATATTCACCGTCACGGGTTGCACAGGTAATCATTATTATCTTTTTTGTGTGTACATTTTAGTTATTCTATTGATTAATCTCGGAAATACCCATACTTATGCACGATAACAGACAAAATAATGTTATTGCACTACGGGGCCGCTAGATATGATTTAACGGTAAAATTCTAATTTTCAAAAAACAATTATTTCATTAAAAATTAGACTACATGTATTTTGATTCTTGAACTACGTGTAATCTGCACAACGCGGATGAAACATTTAATACCCTCAAATACGGTATGATGCAATTCCTTCAACATCAATTTCCGGGCTTAAGCAAAACCAAGATTAGTCATGAAAAATAGCGGCGCGGACACCCATAAGCTACAGGTGCGCTTGAGCATTTATTTTTTTAGATCGGAATTTCGAAGTTCATCTAGAAGGGAAGAATCGCGGTCGTGGACAATATTCTCGGTGTTTGCTCACCTGGGTCATATTGGGATTCCGTTTTCTCAATTTGCTCCCTAAGGAGGACAAAGAATTCATCGTTGGTTTTGATCAGCCACCTGCGCCCACTGGTGGGAATGTTCTCGGCCCAGGGAAAGAAATCTGCTGTTAGGCCCAATCCAAATCCCTCGTTGAACTTTTCATTAAGTGCCTTAAACGCCAATACCTCAGGGTCATCAAACTCAACGCTAAAAGACAAAGAGAATAATAAAGATTGTATCGTTGGTATATACACATACACGGCGCAAGAAAACAGTTGTATGAACTGAAATACCAAAGCGAGCGAGTACAAAATTATTCGTTGAAATCTTTCCTGCCGCTGGTGCTGTTTTTACTTATTTTTGCTTATATCATTTTCTAGTTTGTAAAAAGAAAATAAAAGGGATTGGGTTTGATTCTCCGCATTGGGGACTTTTTATAAAGCTTGTTAGCAAAAAAAAAAAGGGGGAAAACAATTGTATGAATTAAAATACGGAAGCGAGCGGGCACACAATTATTAGTTGAAATCTTTCCTGCCTCTGGTTTTGCTTATGTTTGCTTATATTTTAGTTTGTAAAAAGAAAATAAAACGGATCGGGTTTTATTCTCCGCGGTGGGGACTTTTTATAAACCTTGCTAGCAAATAAAAGAAGGATAGGACTGGGATTATTGTTTCACACTTCGTTTATTATCATTCTCGAATTTACAACTAGTTTATCTATCTATCTATCTATCTGAAAAATACGGGGTGTGATATATATACCTTCTTCCAAAGCACATCTGCGACAAGATATTGTATAAGAGCAGGTTAAGAAGGTCCTTCGGGTCAGTTGGCTGTTCTTTGGTCTCGGCTAATTTCTTCTGGATCTTGGGGTATGCGCTTGTGATGAGGTTCTGAAGAGGCTTACCTGTTGCTAAGTGCCTGATAATAACCGAAACATTCGAAAACGATAATTGACAGATGTCATTGTGTCATCATAATAAATGTATCTTTTTCATATGAAAAAAATTAAGTTTTCGATAACAATCTTCAAATGTTACATCTATGCTGTGTATGTGTCCATTCATCTTTGAGACTTCATACCCCTCCTCCCATTTACACACACAAAATGATCGCTGCTTGTAGTAAACTGAATTGTTCACAGTGATACTGGTCTTCATCCCATGTGTACGGAGTTTGTTCGGCAGTCATGGAAGGGGAACAAAATCTGGTCAGCTGGTTTAATATATATGTCAATTCTTCCAAGAGACCGATTCCTATAGCGACAGAATTATGGTTGTTCAAATACCTAGTTCACAACGGGTGCGTGCATTGCTTATACTGCGCGAGATAACTTCCGTACTAGATTCATACCGGGGTGTTCCTATCGGATATGAAAAACCGTGAAGTTACGTAAATGGGAGCGTCGTGGTGTAGTGGTTCGGACTCTCGCCTCTTAACTAGATGTTCGGTGGTTCGAATCTCTCCCAGGGCGTTAATTTCCTTCAGCAAGAAATTTACGCATAGTGTGCTACACTCAACCCAGGTGAGGTGAATGGGTACCGGCAGGAATTTATTCTTCTAAATGCAGAAGCGCCTACTTGGCAGCTATGCTATAGCTGTGTAATAATATTAGATAATTTGTCTCTCGCCTCTGAATAGGTGACTAGAGAGATGGCGTGTTTAAATGCTATATATTATTATTAAAGCAATTCAATTCACTTCTTCAAAAAATATAAAACTGGTATTGTTCAGTAGCTTAGCAATTGTTCAGTAGCGTAGCAAGAAACTAGACAAATTATTTAAAATGCCAGCCAATATGCTCTCCGGTATAAATTGATTCAACATTTTACCCGTTGTAATCTACATGATTTTGTTGACCTTACAAATATTACGTCCGTAAAGTGCGTCCATTAAATCCTGCGTTATTCTGTGCGCGTATAAAAAGATGAAATACTGCATCATTCGTTGTAGTCACGATATGTACCCGGTATGTAAAAAATACAGCCTTGCTATTTCGATATCAATTCAACTGTCTGGAATGTCTGCTATTATACCACTCCATCCTAAAGTACGCCGCTTTTTCCAATATGTGCGTTCATTAAATCCTGCGTTATTCTGTGCGCGTATAAAAAGATAAAATACCGCATCATTCGTTTTATTCACGGTATATGCAAGAAATACAGCCGTGCTATTTCGATATCAATTCAACTGTCTGGAATATCTGCTATTGTATCACTCCATTCAAAAGTATGCCGTTTTTTCCACTTTGCCTAATAATATGACGGGCATGGTGTCGTTTTGAAGGTTGTTGCGATGCATGTAGCTGCAGCTATTTTGGGATGATTTTCCCATTCAGTGTCACGTGTGTGAGTCTTTCGGGGTGCTAGTCCTCGGATCAGAGATAGAAAGCGCTAACTTTCAAGTATTTGGTAAAAAAAGGGTGGCAAAATTGCTGAGAGGGGCGCCAAAAGACTGAGGTTTTTGCTTGTTAGTTCGGTTCAGCCCCTCCCCTCCCATTAGCCAAATTTGGATTTATTGCTTTTTTTTTGGCTTGACACATCCTCGAAGACAAGGGGGGGGGGGGGGGACGCAACTTTTAAAAAAATTGAGCCCAGCCCGGTCTCAAAATCCTGGGTGCACGCATAAATATCTCCGGCTTCTTTTCCGACATACCTCACGAACCAAATTGGAGTATTAAAATGAAGGTAAAGGTAAAGTAAACTCTAAATTGCACAGTTCTTGGCAAACAAGTAATTGCCTTTTGCGAATAAAAAATTATCCAGAAATAAAATGTCATCTTATTCATATATCAGTATACTTCTGATTTTATTCGCGAATTTATATTACTATTATTATTATTATTATTATCATATGTATCATTTCAAACAATTATACATAATTATTAACTTCATTAACTTCATCAATCGTCTCTAAACGGTCTAAAATGGAGCATAATTACCCTGGCCTTAGCTGTAAGTAGCGTGATGTATTGCGAGTAAGAAATTCCTGCCAGGTATCCATTAATCTCCCCTGTGTTGAGTACGGCACAATGTGCATAAATACCAGAAAGAAATTAACGCTAAGGATATGATTCGAACTCACGACCCTCTAATTTAAAGGCGAGAGTAGAAACCACTACACCACCACCAAATAAGTGTAATAAAATCAATATTATCTGCTATATATTGACTCACCTGAGAGCAGAATGGGCTAGTTTACGATGCAGTTTCCATGTATCGTTATAGAAGCTGAAAACGATATCTTTGAAGCCTTCAGTTAATATTCGACCTAAATGAAAATGAAAAAAAAAATAAATATTAAAGTTGGTTATTAAAGAGAAATGGAATTTCTCTTCGTTATCGAACAATAGATGTCGTTTAAACGATTGTATTGTGCAAACGCACTCGTCCGCTTTCGCTTGGGGTTACACACGCGTAATTATGGGCGAATAGACCCCTAGGCAACCCATAGCAGTTCAGCTATTATGGATTAATGTTAATAGATGTGAACGAGTGATTATTTAATTATGGATATTAGTAAATGAATATATGACCTTTCTTTATCAAAAGGGGGACCCAAAAATTTTCGATTTCTGGAACTACTTGACACCTCTAAAGATAGATTCAATTTACCTCATTAGGGGTATGGAATTTATTGATGCACGTCATGTTGCTATGTAAGGGGAAATTGCTCAAAAATGAGCTGGTCAAGAGGTAGTTTTGAATGCAGAATAAGAAAGCCCATAAAATTTCCTTTCCATTGCTACCAAGCACTTGTCGACCTAATCTACAGCCGATTTTATATGAATTTTTTTAAAAGGCCAAATAACACACGGGTCTATGGAGAAATAATTACGCGTGTGTACCCTTGGTTGCATTTCGGCGCGCTCGTTTACTTGATACTAGAGCACAACCTAAATGTGCCCCAGAAAAATACCGTTTGATTTGTTTCTTTATTTGTCTGCTATTGGTAGATATAGAGGAGAAATTAGCTTTCTTACGTCGTAAAACAAGGAAGAAAGAGCATGTCCTTTGCCCTGAATTTTACATCTAGGTCACAATTAAAAAATATTAAATATTATATCTTCATGGAATATGGTTTTATGGAATGGGAATATTTCGTTAACAAAACCCTTCTGTATTAAGAATGAAAATGAAAAATGTAGAAGAATTTCATCAGTTTTAAGATTACTTGTCTATTATTTTGTCAAGAATGAAATAGACACAAATATGTGTCTTGTAAGTTATAACACATTTTCGTTTTGAATACCCTTGTTGTGGAGTACAGAATCTATTCAATCATGAAGTGGAAAAGTGTTCATGGTTTGTCACTTTAAGAAATATAGACGTAATTTGATATATAATTAACAGTCTACTATCACGGAAATACTTTTTTTTTGATTGATTCAAACATATTTATTCAGGATAACAAGATCAGTTGAAATTATTTTACATCATGGTCCTCAGATTAAAAACATGAACATAGAACAGCAAGAACATTGGAATATAGATAGATTAAAAACATGAATACATAATGAACTACAAAATACTAATATACTGATATACTTGAAAATACTGATTCATATACTAATCTATCGACTTGTTAATATTTCCGGAAAACAAAATCAACGTTTGTCAAGCACGATCATGAGTATTACATAGGTCCTGATAGGTCGGAATTCTACCTTAAAGAATTATGATTTTCGCCAAATTGGGTCGAATCGAGTAAAAAAGAAAACATATGAAGTGTCCTCTTGTGCTGTTGTAGAAACATAATTGAGCCATAATTTCTGGATCTATTTTATTCAAATAAACTATAAACATGCTCTAATTTGCTCATGAAAAACTTCATTGTGGTTTAAATATTTTACTGTAGTTTCCAAAGTTTTTTCATATCTGAAGCGCCATCCTATCCGAAACTGACCTGTTATATACGCCTAAATTGCACGTTGTAACTGGAGAAAAAACATTAATTGGCTCATGCCTAGCCCGTGAATGAATAAAATTTAATAAAATAAATCAATGAAAACTATATACTCTTAAGAACGACGAAGAAGGAGAAATATTTTCTTACAGGAATAAAAATCTGGTCGATCGGCAAAATCTATGCCCTGCTTGATGACGGCTTCCTTGATCAAAGTCTGACGATTGAGAACAACCATCCACCTCTGTCCAACTTTGAAGCCGAAGATATCCCCGTACTTCTTGGCCCACTCCGCAAAGATATAATGAGGGGCGTCACTGATGCCTATTTTGAAATTGATATTGTTGATAAAGTTAATAACAACAACAACAATAATAATAATAATAATAATATTAATGATAATAATACTAATAGTAATAACTAGACTTTTAATTAGTCATGATGACGAATTAGGTGGTCTGTATTTAAATTCTATGATATAATCATAAATTGGTCAGGTACTTAATGAATCTACCAGGCTACATCATATTTCAAGCCCTGCAATTTTGGGCAGGATTAAGGGAGATTTGGAAAAAATAAGACAGGAATGCAGAATCAGCTTTGGATCAAAAGTTGTTTTCCATAGTCAGATAGTGATTATGTGTAAAAGAAGAAAATTATATACCATTTATATATGATAGAATAATACACCATATTAACGTTCTTAAAGTTGTTAGACTAAACAAAAATGTATGTAGAAAAGCGTCAGGTATCGAAATCTGGCTGCATGACGACCACAATTAATTGACGGAGGAATCGACAAATTTGCATAAAATTTGTAACGCCATTTTGAAAAGATTGTAACTTTGAGTTTAGGCGCCATTTTGATGACAACAAAATGTTTATGAAGGGTAAATGGCACATCAAATCATATCTAAAACTAAAATCTAACATTTGTGCAGGCACCAATGCTTTTTTTCTGACTCCCACTCCCTTAAGTTCAATTTGTTATGTTTTATTTCAATTGTCCACTGACCTGGGCCCTTCAACCAGTACTGCCTTGAACACAATTTTTTTTTATGGAAGTCCAATTCCAATTGTAAATATGTATGTTACCTGACTCAGGCAAGTTTTTATGTGGTTATTACATTAATATTTAAATTAATATGTCAGTAAGTTTTAGTGACTAAGCAAAGTTACTTTAGTAATGAAGTTAAAAATTGTTTTAATTGAACCTAATGACATATTTTTTTTCAAACATGACAATCGGCTTGGCTTAAACTTGTTAATTGCTGTACCTCGATCAGCATTAGGGGAAATTGGGAGGGACATAGTTTGTAGTACGATTTAGAAGCGTGAGTGGTTTTGTCACTGAGACCTCCGTTGGGAAGGTAGGACCTTTTTGTGACAGCTCGATACGAGCAAGAATGATGTGGAGAGAGATGGAGGAGACACATGTAAAGAGAGAGTGGATACGAGCAGGGATAATAATGAGAGAGAGGGAGGAGAGATGGATAAAGAATAGAGATAGAATAAGAGCAAAGATAATGATGGAGGAGAGATCGAAAAAGAAATGAGGAGTGAATACAAGCAGGGATAATGATGAGAGAGATGGAGAGAGTTGGGAGGTGGAATATGAACAGGAATAATGAGGAGAGAGATGGAGAAAAGATAAAGAAATAAGAGATATGGAATACGAGCAGGAGTAGTGAGTGAGAGAGAAGGAGAAGACATGGAAAGAGAGGATAGAGTTAATACGACAGGGAAAATGAGGAGAAAGGTGGAGAGAGGAGAAGTGGAATACGAGCAGGGAGAATTAGGAAGGAGATATAAGATAGACAGATAGATAGATAAATGGTTTATTGATTAAAATTGTTGCAGCTTATAGCTGAATTATGATTTCAATTTACAAAGTAAAACATAAATGATACAACATTAAATGAAGACTTGTAAAGTATAAATGCACAATATCAGATGTACGTTGTTTTCATGCTTTTTAAAGCAGATCTATATTCTCCACTTTCCATACTGTTATTTCTTTTTCTGCTGTGTAAGCGCATAGGGACATGCTATGGCTATGTGTTATGCGCTATAAAAGAACTGAATATTATTATTATTATTATTATTATTATAAAAATGGAAGAGAGATGGAGAAAGTAGAGAACGCGAATACGAGCAGGGATAATCATGATAATTTTGAGAGACATTGAGGCGAGATGGTGAAAGATGAGAGAGAGTGAATACCACGGAAGTATAGACTTAATAAGGAGAAACATGGAGGAGTGATATTTGATCGCCCACGGACAAAATATTTATAAAAATCAACCTCGATGAAACAAATGACTATTCTCAGCGTGCACCAACCGGTATATAATCAAATAGTTAAAAATCCTAGCAACGGAAGTTTGATTAAAAATGACAATGAGCTGTCACGCAAATCAAGACCTCATTGGACAGGAGACCTATTATCTACGCCTTGTATTGAATCGTGATGCGCACACGAAATTCACAAGCCGGTTCCGATTTGAATAAAGTTACAAAGGAGCATTGTATTAACGTTCGAATCAATTTCGGAAATAACAATAATAATGTTAGTATTGATAATGATTATAATAATGATGATAATATATAGTAGTAATGGTTTATTTATTGAATCACAATTAAAAACATTTCTTGCAGCCAAAGGCTGAATTGCAAATGCATTTACCAGTGTTTACAAAAAAATCATTTAAAATACAAAGAATACACATATAGGTAAAAATACTAAAAATACACATATAAGTAGAAATTTTAAAAAATACACATATAAGTAAAATTAAAAGACTAATTGGAGACGACTTGTAAAGTTGTGGCAGCAGAAAAACAGCGCCCTCTGCTTCGATAATAATAATAACAATGGCAATACCTTGATCTTATACAGCGCTGTAATAATTAAATGCTCAAGACTCTCATAGCAAATAGATCATCCCGTGTTATATATAGCCCCCAACTAGCATAATATTGCCTTATTTAAGAGGGCAATAATGACGATCGTTCAGGCACTATAATATCAAAATGCTAATATTGACATTTTTGGTCAATGACAGATTTATATTTTTATAACATACACATGCTTTAAGGAACGTATTAAATATTTGTTTGTGTATCAAAGAAACTTGTTCTTTTTATAATCATTAAGTCCCGTTTTCTTCAAGTTATAATTTTGCTTCATCCTTATTTTCTTATTCGAAGAATAAGCTATTTCTAGGTCGGCACCAAGCTTCCAGATGAGGGAAGATCCCAGGCGCAGTCACACCGAAGATAAATATTTAGTTAAAGGCAACACAGATACACGATTCGCTTAAGGATAGCCAACAATCTTTCCACACATTTGTTTTTTCTTTATCATCATTTTATCATCATCATCATCATCTCATCATCATCAAACCATTATCATTAGTAATTGTTTAATTGATTCCAATTTTTTGTTTTAACCAAGTGTGGTTCACATTGATTCGGGTTTTTTTTCATGTTATGTTCCGATGATTAAAATCACACTCTTTATAGCTTAGATATTATAATAGACTCTCAACTACCGGAGGTATTATGTTGTGAACTTGGATAAAATTTTTGTTTTAAGCAGTGTCAAACGACACGTCGTAATTTTCACGATATTGATAATTTTACTTACTGAAGATGCTCCCGACGATTGGTAGACCCCTCGGGCCTGGCGGGAATCTACTCGGTCTGCTGATGCTATACAGGGCCAGAGTGACGGTGACCACTGCAAGGGTTGTTGTAATGGTCAAGGAATTAAGCTGACCAAAACTGGACTCGGTTACGCCAAGAAGATCAATCATGATGGCTGAATATCACGACTACGAAAAAATATGTAGTGATCAAATATTAGATTAGTATTGTATTGTCATTAAGATCAACACACATTTATAACAACGCTCTTCCATAGTCAGGCTCACTCTGTTAGTGCTCAATTCAAAACTTGAAAATTTGTTTCAGGTAATCGAAATTTTATCAATAGTATCAAAATGCCAATATTGACATTTTTGGTCGATGACAGATTTATATTTTTGTTAATAAAATACACATATTAAATTTATGGCTGGATTCTGGTGTCTGTGAAATGTGAAATCATTCGTCGACATGTGATTTTGTAGATTATGTAGAGCAGATGTAATTAGAAAGTACACGTATTTATTTCAACTGACCCATTTTTTGCTACAATTAAAGGCATTTAGGTAATGGAATAATACCAATAGATTAATTGCAAAATCATTTGTCGATATTTCAAAATTGTAATAGATATTTTTGTCAAAGTCTTGTAGTATCAAAGTCTTGTTATACGATATAATACGAGACCATTCTGAAACCACTGCGCCATTCACATTCGATGGTTGAATTACTTGAGTTAAATTTGAGCTGCAATCGACATAGTTTAGAGTCATATTCATCGTGATAATTTGTGCTTACCTACTTAGACAGGAGACCTTTTCGTACCAACCTTTTGCCTGTCAGTGACCGGAGTGCTCAAATCGATTTAAATGCTACGATTTTATAGGCGCGACAGTTTAAAGAAAAGCCACACGTACATGACGTAGGCCTGTCGCGCGTGCAAAGTTAAATTCACATGACCAGAGCAAATATTTATCATCAAACAGATAACAATAGCGGTACTTTACAAGGACCAACCATAGCAACCAAATTTATGACTTTAACATTTTCTCTCTGTCATTTTGATTTTAACACTCTCGGATCTTAAGTCTTCTCATAAAATTATAGGCCTAAAAAAAAGAAAAAATAACCATTCTAACACAGAATGATTTTATCTAAAAAAATATGCTGATGTTGCGTTATCCCGGGGGGGGGGGGGGGGTAGATATTGCCCGGATTGCCTACTAAAATTTATATTCAACATATTTTCTTTCTTAGTCCATGTTTTCCTTTTAGGCTATGTCATGTATGTAATATACATCAAAGGGGTGAATTTCTATGGCAGTGATATGATATTATTGTTATTACAGATTTCTCTTGAAAATTGAGTTAAAATTCCAGGCTCATTGAAAACACCTAAATCGAACCATACACCAAGGGCCAATCACATGACTGCACAAATAGATAGCCGAATGTTTGCCAACATCATGCAAGTGTTAGTCATCAAGCCGTGTATGCCTACTTTAAAACAAACAGAATACCGTAAAACAGCTCACCAGGAGCACACATGATTTGGAGCAATGACGATGTTTCTAAATGTGATTGATAGAGCGCCCATTCCTGCTGAGATGAGGAAGTAAAATAAATAATGATAATAATAAATAATAATTTGCATTTATAAAGCGCCTTTTCGTGAGATTCAAAGCGCATTTTAAGACAGGTAGAAAATACAGAACAGACCAACAAAGTAAAATGATTATTCACGAGGTGCAGTTCCATGTGTAATAATGAATATTCACTATGATCTTTCTCAAAATGAAAGGGGAACACGGATTGAGGACGAACATTGCTTATTAATTCAATTGAAAATATCAAATTAAATCAAATCATTTATTTTATTTTTCAATTCCTTTTATAACAATACAGTCATATGATAAGTAAATATGGAAATAACTAATATTACAAAAGAAATTAAAAAATAGAGGCCAGCAAAGAAGCGAGGCTTGTAAAGATGGCTGGCCCCTTATAATTACATTAATAATTTATACGTAATAAAGCATACACATAAACATATACAGATAATTACATAATAATTACATATATACACAGCTATTACAAAAATAAACAACAGGAGAGAAGATGAACAAAAAATAACACATAGAAAAGAAACAGGAGAGAGAAAACAAAAAAAAAACGATAGAGGACGTGCTAGGTGACAGGGAGGGAGCGGGGAAGGGGAGGGGGAAATTAAATTAATCATGTGATTGTGATAAATTATTCGTTATTTTTTAAATGATTGTAAGTCGAGATAAGAATTTTTTTCATTTTGAACTTAAATGTATATATACTTATACTTATATACTTAAATATATATTATGTTTGGGCATGGCAATGAAAGGTATTAGTTAAGAAGTGTGTCTGTAACAAAGAACAGAGTCTAGCTCAGTCCCAGCTTATTTAGCCTGGTGGTGGATTGGATTTTTCTATGGTGGACATGCATGAAGAAGACCTTTGTGGTATACCATTATATTTTATCGTTCTAAAGCCCCGGTCACATAGGACCCCGGAGGCAACACGAACATTTCCTATCGAACTTCTGGGTTCTCAGTCAATAATGAAATCAAGAAAACGGGGTAATACAAGCTTTCGTTTGAGAAAAAAAACATCAAATCAGCTCTGAATTATTAAGTCAGAATAATAAAAATAATAATAATATATTATTATTATTATTTTTTTATTATTATTTATTTGGCAATTCAAAACAGTTACAATGAAATCAAGAATACAAGATATACAAGGATATAAAGAATTAGACATGAAAGAAACAATGAAGACCTGCATTTGAGTCAAGGGGGATGCCAGGGCGTGGAAAAGGAGAACTTAATCTC
>BQKZ01001215.1:26986-37020 GCA_036244855.1 Temnopleurus reevesii | reverse complement strand
CCCCCCCCCCCCCCCCCCCCCGGGTATCAAAATCCTGGATGTGCGCCTGGATCGTACGAGGTTCAGTGCATAAATCAGGGCAGATAAAAAGAGGACGTTAAGATTATTCGAATATTACATGCAAATAAGTTAAAACAGGTCCTAAATAATGAGGAAGCAATGAACAGTTCTGGTTTGTGGTAACTATACTATAACTTTCAAGATACATGTTGACGTAATGAGATAAGAGTAACTTATATATAAATTATTCACATCCCCGTTTCCCCTTCATAATTTCCTCATAATATTGTGTAATTAAAGTACTTGGGTCTCATGGAGATCACGGTATTGTATTTCCAATGTGTCAGAGGTGAAAGAATTAAAGCGTGCGAATTTATGATAATTTACACATTATCAAAAGCGTCTGCTACAATATGTTATTCGTGACATTCTGTTGCGATGAGCATCATCGTACGAAACCAACTCCTTTGTCAATGGATTAGAATAATTGTTTAGTCGTCATTGTTAATGCAGCTGAATATTCTGATCAAGATTACAAATGGGAAGGCGACAGATCACCATCGATCTGAGGATCAATTACATTGCAAATGATTTTGTCATGTCTATGCTGTACTACATATCTTGATACAAGCGACTGTCTGTATTGCTAGATATGATAGATTTAAAGGGGATTTAAACCCCCAAAATATATTGACTTATTTCAGGAGGGGTGATGTGTATTGATCTATTGGAATATTCCCTTTCATTGAACAAAACAAAAAAAAAAAGAATTGGGAGATAAATCACCATTTTGTGAGCCAAGATTTCGTCTGCTAGCAATACCCTGGGGGCTACCATTTTGTTATTTGGTACGAGAAAGTATTTTGTTATCCCCGAGTAGAACGTCCTTGATCCAAATATAATCTTAAAATTGGAAGAAAAATAAATTCAACATATAGGCATATATTTCAATATCTTAATATACATTTTCAAAAATCGTTTTGTTCACTAGAATTGTATTTTATTGGCATTGGTATGGCGTTTTATTTTCTCTGGAGAGTTCAAGTTTCCTTGTAACAAAACAAATGAAAGAAAGGCATATGTATTACCGGTTTGCGATTTCATCCGATATATGTCACTTTCTAAAGCATTATACAATAGGATGAAGACCGAAACAAAAAGAAAAATATGCAGATAGAAGTTGGCCTTTTTGGAATTGAAAAACAGCATGTGTTTTGTTTTAACCGTGTTCAAATAAATGCATCAAATCAAATAAAATCAAATCAAATCAAAGTCATGTCTTTGTGTTTATAAGGGGTCAACAACAAAACGCTATTTTCGACTGTATTCACACAATAGACTTTAATACGTTGAAGGCTTGCGGGAAAAAAATGAAATTCTGCTTTTCTTTTTTTAAAGCAAACACGTACACTAAGAGCAAATTAATTTCTTTAGTAAATTTACAATCATATGATCTAAAAACTGATTACTTACTAGTCTCACGAAATATTGGACATCCATCACGCATATTTTTCCAATATGATGTATTTTATTCACCAAAGATTTGATTATTTTGACGTTCCATGAACATTTCCATGAATCATGTCGAAATATCTGCTCTGAACAAAATGGCAGCCTCGAATGTGATAGTAGACGATACAATTTTAAAGCTTGATCCAGTCTAATTAGTAGAGGCATATGACACTTTTCGTATAGGAGTATATTATCCTCTAGGATTTATTTTTGAAGCCTTTGCCTTTCAGGCACAAAACTGTGTAGGGCGCATCAGCAAGATTGCATCGAGCACTGAAAAGAAATTCCGTACGTCACAAGTTCTTTTCAAATAAGCGGCTTTACTATACAATTTTATGCCTTCCATCTATACGACCTGAAGGCCCGTTACATAAGAGGGATACAATCGATTTAGCAATCAATCGCAATCCTACAACATGGTTTCTGAAACCTTAAAGTTTGGGCTGTCATTGTGAACCTAACTTATGGGGCCCCGTAAGTTACATTGTTAGCGTTATAGCGACAGATTTATTGAAACAGAAATTACAAACAGTAACTAGTATTGCAAAAATGTCAAATCGGATTAAATGAGCCAGAATTGCAAAGATGTGAGCTGCATTTTTTTTTTCTTTTTTTTTTATACTGATGATCCCTTTTCGCTTGTCAGCACATTTTCTCGGGTCTTCAAATCCTCGGGCCCATATAGTATAGCGGATCTAGAGGAATGACATGAAAGGGGCGACCCTATTTGCAACCACGTGCATTATGTTTTTGAAGTTTGAACGGTTTACTCCACGCCAAAAATAACTTGCTTTCATCAAAATCGCAAAAATGAGACGAACATATCATCAAAAAAGTTATGAGCGCAATTGGACAAGGAATAAAGAAGTTACGAATGTTGAAAGTTATTAAAAAATAATGCATTTATATATTTGACGAATTAGCAACTAAATTGGCTTATTGTATATCATTGCTTTTTAATCACTATATTTGTTGATGAATTAAATTTAATGTATATTTAACAATCATGATCAAGGAATGTATAGCTTCAAAATATGTCTTGTATGAAGGTTGAAATGATAAATTATTGAAAAAATATGATTTTAATAAAAATTCAACAATAATAGGATCTATTTACTTAATGAATTACTCTAATTATGAAAATGTAAATACTTCTTCAATGTCGTATCTAGTTCTAACGATTTCAGTTTCGCTATTAATTGACTGCATAAATAAGAAAAACTAATATTTCAAAAATCATTTTAAATTTTATGGTTTTTGTACAATTTATTATAATTGTTATTGTTTATAATTACTATTTTTGTATCATTTTTGTTGTTATTAATCTTAAGCGAAAAAAAAAAAACATTGCTTTCCCCAGTATCTACAGTGGTAACCGTAAGTTTTCTGTCGTGAAAGCGTAATTATAACACATGCAAATTTCCTACGAAATATATTGTTTATATAATTTCTTTCTTTTCTCTATGAACAATATTTCAGAATTTATAATCAGGAATAATATTCGACTAGATAAATTCGCCGAGAACAGGAGTAGCTTTAAAAACAGAGCATTAAAATCAAAGATATATTTTAGAGAAGTGACGAACCTACGTCATCAACACGCCCTGTCACGTGACACAAAGTTGCCAATTTGCCAGAAATATAACTATTTTAAAAACCTAAAAATATTTTTAACATTTCAAAAACTTATCTGTTAAAATCTTATCTGTTGTCCGTTTTCGCTCAAACATTTTCTGTATGTATGATGTTTACGCTTTCAATCAAAGCAACAAATTGTTTGCCTGGGGTTCCCCATTAATACTTTTGTGCTAATTTATAAATTCGTGTAATACATGTAACGCTGACATACACGCTCAAAATCTAGAAGTGTGTATTGGGGTCGAAATGGAAGTAGTCTCGGTTTTCACGAAAAAATGATGCTCAAAAGGTATTGTTGCAAAGAGCCTTCACGATATGCAATTTAACAGAAACATGTATATCAATAAGATACCGTTTGAATCGTTGCTTGTATTATGTAACTCTTCCCATTGATTACCGTCAATTCATGAAAACATGGGCCAAGGGATGTGTCTTCCCGGCCTTTTCAGGAAATTTCTGAACTCCATTTCGTTGCCCCTTTCTATCGGTTGAAGTACAATCCTTTTTGATCTGTGCATAAATAATGTGTGTACTAATCAAAATTTCTACTAGTACAGAAAACGTAAATGATCTTGCCACCCCAAATTTCTGCTGATTAGTAATACAATGCTCTTACCTTGGACCCTTTGAAATCCTACGTAAAACACGTTAAAATTAATTTCCGTAAAATTAAGTCGAATGCCAAATTCAACGCTCCTTTGTAATGCTATTCAAATCGGAAATGGCTTGTGATTGTTGTGTCCGCACAGTTCAATACACTGCGTACGGATCTCCTGTACCATGACCCAATTTATTTCACGGAAATAGCATATCGTGTTGTAAATAAATCACTGTTTCTCTCTACCATTAAAATATCGTCCGGTATATTCCACACACACAAAAACGCAAACAGAGACGGAAAACACACATACACACACACACACACACCTACACACACATACACACACAACACACACACACACACACACACACGCGCGCGCGCGCACACACGCACACACACGCACACACACTTGCTTATGATGCATCATTATACCCTCCATGCTTCATGTACTAACTGGCTGTCAGTTCAGTGCTTACATTAATTTTTTTTATGTTAGCCATAGCCATTTTATACACCAAATGCTTTCTGCATGGAACATATTGAATCATTATTGAAAAAAAAAAACGATTTAAAAACTTATTCACTAGATAAGAAAACGTTTATTGATGTCTATATTTAGCTTGTAACAATATGTTTTTACAAATAATTTGCAGATAATATAGAAAGAACGGGAAGAGTGTGTTTAACGTGATTATATAATTTCATAAAACAGATTAGATTTACATCAGGAAATGGGTTCCATTTCGTAAAAATAAGAAACAAAGCAGTTCCTCTATCAAGAAAATAAGACCAAAATATTCGCCGTAAACTTAAACCTGAAGAAATTAAACAATGCAAAGATTCGATTGGATGATATTATACAATGTAAGGCGCGATATTTACATGACTTTCTTATGAATGGGAGATCATTTAAGGTCCCCTTTGAGGCACCGTATTGGTAGATATGTTTTATTTTCACATGGTATAAAAAACCCCAAACATATACAGAGCCTTGTTATAAATTGGGTGGTGCCAATATAAGAATATACAAGCTAAGATGACATTTTTAAAAGAAAAATGACAGAAAATATTATTTGATCAAATAAACAAAATTGATGCCGTTCATCAACATAAAGATATATTGAATTTATAAATCTATTTCTTTAGCAATATAAAATAAAGTTGCATATTTTGATTACAAAGAGAGAAATAGTGGAATAACAACACATTTAGGCACCGCTGATTAAAACTATTAAAAACTCAAAACTTTGACAATTTTATTGCATGGCAAATGGCACAGGGGCCTGTAACATAAAAAATAAAACTTACATTAAATATTAATCGTAAGTCTATGGCAAAGTGTGTACCAAAGAGATACGATTAATTGCAAAATTTATCGTATCTCTTTATTTTACAGGCCCCGAACTTGCAAATATTATTGGAGCAATTTCTATTGATTTTACCACAGTTTTATCTCGTCATCATATAAAAATAAAAGGTTAGGCCTGCAGTGGCATGCAACAAGTTTTCAGTGTTCAAGTCTCGCGAATCTCCTCCAAACCCCACCCAAGCTTTAGAATAATGGCTATCGGGCTTAAGGCCCCATCACACCAAACACGGCACGGCGTAACGGCACGGTTTTTACGCAGTATCTTGGTTGTTATTGGCCAGCGCGCTCCTCCGCGCAAAGGATCTTTAACAATTGGCCAATCACAGGAGAGACATCGCGTAAATACCGTGCCGTGATGCCGAGCCGTGAATGCAAAATGCAAAATTCAATGAGAATTTCCAAGATATCTGCAATGTCGCACGGACGCACAATGCCACGCTAAGGTTTCATCGTGCCCTTCGGCTCTTGGACGGCGTTGCGCATGGCTTCAAAATCGCACTATTAGGGAGCTTCCGCTTCGGCCAAAAATAGACGTGTGACATTAAAGACACTGTTTAACATTGCGGTTGTACAATTTAAAAAATTCTCAAACCAAGCTGTCTGTCCTATCTAGATATATTCAGATAGATGAAAAAAAATCAACAGCGGATGCAAACATAAAGAAAGTTATACTTGCACTATCAAGATATCTATGAACATTGAATTAAAGCGTATGACCCACGCATTAATTCCAGTATAAAGCCTATATGGAGGCGACGTTTTACATTTTCGTTTGTTTAAAGCACTAAACGTTGATTTTAAAGCCTGATATTTTCCCAGTTTAGTTTATATGCACCATCAATATTTCAGATAACCTCTATCATCTGGCAGTTGAGAATGTTTTAAATAAAAAACAATGTTAAACAATGGCTTTAAGCATGGGTGTGACATTAACGGTTGCAATACGACCAGTTTCATATGTTATAAAATTCAAAATTACGATATAGAATTAAGCAGTTAACATTTTTCGTTAGTCTAAAGTCAGAATTTATACTTATGTTACATAACATAAGGGATAATATAATTGACAAAATAGTTTAATATATCTATCTTGCGATCCCTTAATTCACCACTGGTGTAAGAATATCAGTTGATGCCCCTATAGATCAGATTGGAGCAATTGCCGGGACCTGGATCATTCAAAATGCAGTTAAAGCTGCGATGAATATTAATCGTAAGTTTATGGCAAAAATGTCTACCAAAGACATACGATTGATCATATTGATTGCAGAAAGTAATCGGATATATTTATGTTACAGGCTCCAGATCCTCTAACCTGATGTTATTAAACCCTTTCTTCGATCATGACTTCATAATTGCGTAGGAATCTACCAAAGGTGGCCTTGGGAAGGACCTTCAATATGTCCTCAGACTCCTTTCCTGGAACCTTCTTGAAGGTGTAGTTCTGCAGGAACCAGGTGAAAATTAGGAAGAGGTCAGCCTTGGCTACGGCTTCACCCAAGCAGCTTCGACGACCGGCTCCGAAGGGCAGAAAGCTGGGAGGGTGTTCGCGGACGGTGCCACTGGCATCCAGGAAATGTTCTATAGTAAAAGGGACCGAGATATGCTATTTTCAGTTGCAGTAATGATTGTGTAATTTCCAATCAGGAATTTCAAGTAATTGTAGCGATTCAACAATACTGTTCAATTGCTAGTTCTCTATCCGTGGAAGGTGTTCATATTTTGAACTTACCCGTCATTCCCTTGGGACACTCTTAGACATAAAAAAGGTAAATTAAAGGCTTTTTCCTAGACCTAAACTTTTGAGGGAAGGGAGAGTGGTCCCAAAGACACTTACTGTATGCCCAAGAACTTTTTTCAAACAAATTACAGCGTCAGCTAAGCTATGGTATAACCCCTTATGAATCATTGGAGGTTATCAGTTTTTGCTTGTAATCTATTGTGGTCTACAAGGGAAATCGTTATATCATCGCCCAAAAATATTAATTTCTTTACCGAGATATATTTGGAAAGATATGTTTCCTACATTACTAGGTGATTCGGTCGTGATCACATTTGCAAAATATAATGTCCTGGGGCCGATTGCTCGAAATGGTCTTAGCTATCCTCTTCTTGCTAAGACGTCTTGATTTATTGTCCCATCATCGTAACATAGAAATTTGCGTTGATACGACTATGTTAAGAGGGTGGCACAAGAACTTAAGACGCCTTAGCATGAAGAGGATAGCTAAGACTATTTCGTGCAATCGGGCCCTGATCACTAGCTGGTATAAACAGCAGTTCTATCGCGACACGGCTAATAGACGGTGTTTTTTGTGACAATATTTACTTACTTCCTTGTTGACCACAGTACCTTGTAATACAAATAAATGATTTCCAGTAGTTTGATTTCTACACCGATTATTGAACCTTTTAATATTATTAACCAATATATAGCTCACCTGGCTTGAACTTCTCTGGTTCTTTCCACTCTTCAGGGTCGAAATGCATGGAGTAGAGATTAGTCAACACGATGGTTCCTTTAGGGATGAAATATCCATCTGAAAAAAAATTAAAACGAATATTAGAATATTGAAGGCTGTGCAAATTTGCGTAACTGTACATTTTTTTATACTCAACTGACGAGTACATATTCACGAGTATCCTCCATTTTTTAAAATCATAATTATAATCATTCGTTAGCGCTTGATCCATTTTCAGAGAAAACTTTGGAATTCTTCCACAAAAAAAACACGGATTGTTGGGATATTTTTAGAACGCTAATATTCTAATATCCATGAATAACGAACACATTGTGTCTTTGCAGGTCCAGAAACAAGGAAGGGATGAAATATCCACCGTTTGTTGGAGTGTACTTACAAAAGATCCCCCATACCTTTAACACTTGGTTAACAGCCGAGTAAATGGCCGTACTAGATCTGTAGATAATGAAATAGGACAATGAATTTTACCGGAAAATAGTAGAACTCCAGATTGATGTGAATGAAATTTGAGTCGGTGCGCTTCGTATATATCTTCGCCACCCAAAGCAGTTAGCTTATGCCATCTAAATGAAGATATCTTTTTGGAACATGCCTTGTTTGCAAGAGAGGTATACGTTTTTGTTTGCGCCCTCTTGTGATGAGGCGACTACTTAAAAGGGAAGCTTACTGAATTCGGTGTCCCTTGAAGTAGCATGGGGTAGAGACATTGGCACGATACTGCTGTATCGCATAACTTCATAGAGCGTAGCCTCCGTGTACGGTAGCTTCCCGCGGTCGTTGATGTCGGGATGACGATCATGGCCAATGACGTCATCGATCTCAGCTTGGATCCTGGCCTGGATTTCAGGATAGGTTGCAAGGAGGGCTATCCCCCAATACAAAGTTTCTTGACTCGTTTGCGTCCCAGCTAGAGAGAAAATAGATAGATGCTAGATATATAAATCAACTTTCTTTTTATTGTGATCGTTTGCGTTCATTGCATACTTGATACTAAACATTATGACAGAGTTAGGCGTAGGTTGCATATTTCGTTTCCAACAAAATAAGGTTCAAATAACTGTATCACGATTATGAACTTCAAAGTCAATTAAAAAAAATACAATAAATGAAGTATACAATTTAATATTTTGGTCGATATAGAGACTGTACATGCAACCCAAGCAAACGTACAAAAATGCTACAGTGTAAATTTATCCTGATAATACGCAAACACGATTAACCTCTTTACAACTTCTTTATTAAGATTCGTCTTAACAATTCACTTTCCATTAAGAAAGTATTACAATAGACTTTGGACGACACTATTTAAATATTTGATGATAACCGAACGGTTCTCAAATTATACAGCCGCTAAATTATTGCACCTTTGCAATAGTTGATCATCTTTTTTTTTTTTCTTTGTTTGTTTGGTGTTTTTATTTGCCCCCCCCCCTCCCCGGGCACCAAATTTGAGGTGAAGGCCTTTTTTCTTTTTTCTTTTTTTGGTGCTTCTCAGCTCAGCCGGAAGGGGAGGGGGGGGGGGGCGCCAAATTTGTGCTCAGTCCCCATGCCTACTATTGGGTAAATTTCGCTCAACTATTGTTAAAGGGGAACCAACCTCTGGAATAAGCGTTCTTTCACTGAATGAAGAAAAATCCGATGAACAAACTGTGAAAATTTTGAGCAAAATCGGACAACCCGTTCAAAAGTTATGAATTTTCAAATTCACAGAGATTTGACGATCACTGCCGCTCATGGGGATCCGTGCGATCGGCAAATTTGACCGAATCTGTGACGTCATGTCGGTCTACTCCTCATTCACTTTGTACATACAATTTTAAAAAATGGATCAATGCAAAATTTAGAGTAGGGTTGCAACATCATCCTTCTCAAAATACATGCAGAATCAATACAGAAATGCCATACTCTAACTGACAATTAGCATTTTGTTGACTTTTCCGGAAAAGGAGAGAAAATGTGAAATTTTGTATACAGAGTGAATGAGGAGTTGTCTGACATGACGTCACAGATTCCGTCGAATTTGCCGATCGCACAGATCCCCATGAACGGTAGAGATCATCATATCTCTGTGACTTTGAAAATTCATAAATTTTGAATGGGTTGTCCGATTTTGCTCAAATTTTCACTGTTTGTTCATCTGATTTTTCTCCATTCAATGAGAGATCGACAATTCCAGGGGTTGGTTTCCCTTTAATGAGATGACTAATTTTCATTCAGTTTTATTTCTTTATTGAATTATTATTCTTTTATGTAGGGTTTTAACAAAATCCAAAACAAAACACTTCAAAAACAAAAAACAAAAGTTCAAGTTATAAACAAACTTTATAACCTGACAAAACAAAGAAATACAAAGAAAATCCTGTAATCAATAAGAAACAAAGGTGGGGAGACTTGTGTACCTGTCTTGTAAAGATGAAAGACAATAAAGACA
>BQKZ01001214.1:91549-106104 GCA_036244855.1 Temnopleurus reevesii | reverse complement strand
ATCAGGTATTAATTCAGTGCTGATTTTATTTGGGCTAGCTACTATGTTATTTAAGAAATCTTCTCTACCTGTCTGGTTTCAAGTTGCATTATTTCATTGATTTCAATTATCCAGATAACTCATATAAGCACTTCATTAATATTGTGAATATTGTTAATGTAGAAAATTTGTATAGATTAAATAGGTGAAGGGACCAGTATATATATTTTTGTATGAGCCTTTTTAGGATCCTTATGAGATCCTGAGCTACACAGCTTTTGATATGTGTAAGTAGTCCATACCAGGAAGAGCCCATGAAATGAGTACATGATGGCTGAAGGAAGTAGCAAACAAGGAAAGGGGATCAAGGCACAAAATGGTGGATTTGATTCATTTTTACCATGATCATGCACATATATCATTCATTGGGTCTTGCTCATTTTATTACTGGAACTGCATGAATATCATTTAGAAAATAATATAGTTAAGATTATCTCCCTACCCGGAAGAGCACATTCGACCCCAGCATCATTGGAATGAGAGCATGATGAAGTGTCTTCATCTCGGCTGCAGTCTGTGATCACATCCTCATCACCAGTGCATCCCAAACCGGTTGCATATATATCACCTGTTCCTCCACCAAAAGAACTCTGGATGGAATATTAATAGAAATATTTCATCATTCATATGAGAATGTTGCTTTACAAGTTATCCAACTGTTCAGATCCTGATGGATTTGTTTATAGATCTAGTATTAGTAGTAGATATGGTATTTTATTAAAAAAAGATTCTTTGCTCGGAATAAACCTGTACACTACAGATTTTGTGTTTTTTAAAAATGATGCCCTACGACTTAATATCTACACTGTGGGGAAAATCGCACATGGTCACAATTTTGCCTTTGGGTCCTCTTAGTACACACAGCATGTATTTTAATAAAAGAGTTTATGAAGAATTCATGTCATGTGAAGTGTACTTTCCATCAAATGGTAATAAACAACCAGGGTGTTCATTCAAACGCAAGGTCTGGGTGTTAAATCCGCAGTACGAGAAAATTATGTTATAACAAGTTGTAATGGTATAACATGATGTAATTTTCAATCAATTTTGCTAATCAGCTAATCGGGACTCTATCAAGCATCTGTCATTGGTAAAGTTTTAAACTATATATCTTACTCCATTACAGTACACATTATCAATTTACACAAAGTAGTTGTTAAATTAAAACCCTCTTATTGTACACGGAACTTACATCATGAGTGACTTGTACGAGTCCTTCATAGCCAAGCTGCCGACAGACAACTTCTCCTTCGTCTTCATCCCAGCCGTTATCACAGAATGTCATCCAACCTCGTTCATCTATCCAAACCTCAACACGGCCCTCACGAGCACTCCCTCCATCTGCCAGGCGTAGGTCTCCAACTGTAAAATGGGTAGAACATTTTGCTTTACTGTCACATTTTTTAAGGATTCAAAACTCATGAAGGCGCAAGCATGTAACAAAAAATGTTGTAAAAAAACACTTCTCCTTTGTTTTCATCTAAACCGTAGTCACAGAATGTCATCCTAACTTGTTCATCTATCCACACCTCCACACGTCCCTCACGAGCACTCCCTCCATCTGCTAAGCGTAGGTCACCAACTGTAAAATGAGAGAACAATTTACTTTACTTCCCCCATTTTTTAAGGATTCAAATCTGAGCACGTAGCAAGTATACAGGGTGTACAAAGAAATAAGTTTTTGAAAAACAACTTCTCCTTCATTTCCATCCAAACTTGAATCATAGAATGTCATCCAACCTCGTTTGTCTATCCAGACCCTAACGTTGACTCTCCCCATCTCCTAAAAATAGGTCACCAACAAAGTAAGTGATGAAAAACTTCTTTTTATGAAGGAGAAATAACTTACAGCAAGAAAATGAGAAAGATAAGGCATGATTTTTTTGTAATGTACATCATTCCAATCAAGGGATTTTACAATATTTCTCAAAAGGGAGCTTTGAATTTTTCTTCTCATTACATTCTCTATAAAAATATTGAGTGACTTCCCATTTCCAAATTTGAGCATTTAAAAATATGATTTAAAGCTTACGCTGGATGTGTCGGCATATAACACCGGCATCTTCATAGCTGGAGTGATCATTTTATCTGGTTGTTTAACTCCTTTAACTTCTTCATGGAGCAATCATTTATCAAACCTTGCACTGGTTACATTCACATGTTATATTGACACATTTTTCATGGGTGAAATAATTCTGTTACAACTTACATTCATTGTGCTCACACACGACACTTGCATCTTCATAATGGGAGCAATCGTGCTGGGTCCACGGCAAATGTTCACAATCTGCCAAACGAGACTCTGATCCACTACAATGTACCCCATCAAGATGAATTCTACCTGTACCCTGGCCAAAGTATGCCTGCATCACATGAGTATTGGATAGACAGAAACAGACAGATAGAGGAAGACAAGGGAGAGAGAGAGAGAGAGAGAGAGAGGGTCACAGAAGGAGAGGGAGTACGAGAGATAGAGAGAAAGAGGCAGAGGGGGAGGGGGGCACAAGGAGGGGGGTAAAGAGACCAAGGGAGAGAAGGATAAAAATGAGAAAAAGAGATAGAGAAGGAGATGGGGTAAAACAGATAGAGAGAAAGAGGCAGAGGGGAGGGGGCACAAGGCAATGAGGGGATAGGGAGACACAGGGAGAGAGTCCAAAGTATGAATCTTGTAATCTGCCTGATAAAAATTTTCTTCAATATCAAATTTGGCAATTGCTATAATTGTCTCTCTCACTTCAATTATTTGCTGACGTAAATAATATCAATAGATTTTAATAAAATTCATTCATACTTTTGTCCCTATTCTCTCGTCTTATGGCACCAAAACATGAATGAATACCATATGCATATATCACCCAGGTTAAAAAAGCACGTCTTGCAGGTAAACTTTAACATTAACCTTTATATGACATTTGACCTCATCATATGACCTGTGACTATATCTGCATACCTGCCAACATTTGAATTTTGGAAATAGGGACAACTCAGGCCGGGGGTCCAGGGTACCGCCGAGGCCCCTGGCGGGGTCCAGGGGCAGAGCCCCTTGCAGGGGTGCAAGGGGGCAGCGCCCCCTTGAAGCTCAGAGAGTTTAACAATTACAAGTGCCATTTAGGGGGTTAAATTAACACATAAATATGTAATATTTGACATTCAAATTGACTCTCCATGAAGAGAACACACAGACAAAATGTAATATTGCTTAATAAAAAATAAAAGAAATAAGAATTAGGCAAGATTTAGTGACTACATACACCTCACTACTGCTGATTAGCTGCAAGAGCTTTGTAGGTTGCTTGCTTTGCTTTCTTGAGGAGGGATTGCGGATACTTCATTCCATAGCAAGTTGCTCTCTTTTGTGTGTGTGTGTGTGTGTGTGTGTGTGTGTGTGTGATTTAGTGAAAATTTTCAAGGCAAAAGTCCAAGGGCATTCATTGTGCAGTTGATCAAAGAACCACAGCTCAGCTACACATAGCAGATGCATATCAAAGGGGAAGAGAGTAGAATAGGATGTAAGTAAGAGACAGAGAGGAGAAAAGAAGAGGCAGACAGGAATGGATAGGAGAGTAAATCAGAAGGTGAGCGAGAATTTAATGTTAGGATTAAAACAAAAAGAGCAAAGAAAAGAAAGAAAGATAAGTAAAAAAAAAAAATAGGAGAAGAAACAAAAAATAAGAATAAGAAGACATAAAAAACAAAATTAATAGTAAAGAGATGAAGATAAAGAGAGCGAACAACAGCATGAGAAGAAAAATATCGTAGGAGAATCGAAAGTCCACCATCAATCATCACACATATCTCACACACGGACTAAAAACTCGTCACGTCAACTTCACCGACATATGAGCGTGTACCAGCAGCGTCGCCCGCCGTCTCGGTCCCGCACGCTCCCTTCATGGTTCCGCTGGGATTCAGGCAACGGAGAGCCAGGTCACACGCTCATTTTCATTAAAAAATAAGGGCATCAATAAAAAAATTTTTATCATTTTTTTAGGTGGGAGAAACGGGCAATGGGAACCAGCTAATGCATGATTCCATGCACTAATCGTCAACGAGTTGACTTGTTCTTCTAATAATCTGAACGATGAATTGTTCTCACGAGCTTGTTTTTCACGCCATTGTTTTGCAACATGCACCGCCTAAGCACACCGTTATACTTCAGTCCCATATGCGTAAATAATTGTTGCTTTTTCACAGGTCCAGCTCCGTCACACCGCCGACATTACGGCATCGCGACACGGCACCGACGCAGTATTTCAGGTTGTTATTGGACATTCTACTCCGCGCGAAGTACGCTGTGCCGTGATTGTTGTGACAGGGCCTCTGCCCAGAACGAATACGACCATGTGCGACACATTTTCAAGTTGCGCTCATATGCATATGTATGAATACGTACACACGCGTAATACACTCATCCATGGTATTCAAGATAAATTTCCGTACGAGATACAGAAATACGTTTTCTCGATGTCGATTAGTCTTGTTGTAGTCGTTTCTTTTTCTTCTGGAAATGCAGAAAATCGGGACGTCCTGAATTTGGGGTGGTTTTAATGTAAAAAATCGGGACTGTCCCGGGAAAATCGGGACAGTTGGCAGGTATGTATCTGAATATAAAAAAAATAATAAAAAAAATGGAGGTGAACTCCTAGTGCATGTATGACCCAAATTTGTACCCCATAGATTTCTTATATTCCAGTTATGTTCCAGTAGCCAATGGGTGACTTCAAGTACGGTGTGCGGTGTTGGTGTTGGTTTTGAGAGAGCAGATTGGCCCGTGAACCGAGCTCCAACACAGTTGGTCAGTTTACAGAAGCGATACGATCGCTGTATCGATCGCCCAACACCAGCCACGATACCGAGTGACGTCACTCGCGCTCGCAGAAAGCCTCGCGAACGGCTCAACGATAAAATAATTTTGGGTCCAAAATTCTCAAATTAATCTATTCTAATTCATACAAATCGTGCAATCTTTGTCAAAATCCAGAAAAAAAAAATATTGCCTTCCAAAATAAAGTATTTGGTTTTAGTTTTCATTTGCAAGTTTTACCGGAAAGTTAATTTAACCACCGACATGTCACGAATTTTCGGAGCGAAATTGCTACTGTTCTGTGTGGAAAACGAATGCATGATTTCAACACCAACACCAACACCGAACTTGAAGTCGCAATTTTCCCGATCCCTAGGGGTTGGTGTTGAGAGATGGGAAAATTGCACGTGAATCGTCAACACCGACCGTGATCCTCGGTTCAGCAGACGACATTCAACACCAGCAACCAACACGAGCGACCGGAAATACGTCAGAATCTTGCGAGGTCAACCCCAACACCGACAGACTTCAGGTTTGGTGTTAAGGCTGGTGTTGGTGTTGCTGCAACACCAACACCAGCGTTCCACACCGTACTTGAAGTCACCCAATGGGTTGAAATTCTGGAACAGTTAGAAAACTATGGAAAAATGGACACTTACCAAACCCAGGGCTTGGACTGCACGTGGGTATCCCAACTGTGTACAGACAACTGTGGCATCATCTATATCCCACTGATCATCACAAACTGTACCCCAATGACCCTGGTAATAAACCTCTACTCTTCCTTCGTTGAACGAGCCACCCCCAACAAGCCGCACATCACCATCTGAAAATATATGAAGTAAAATTGGGCCTTTTAATTGCAATCCCAACTGCGTACAGACAGCTGTGGCATCATCTATATCCCATTGATCATAACAAACAGTACCCCATATGACCCTGGTAGTAAACCTCAACTCTTCCTTCGTTGAATGAGCCACCACGAACAAGCCGTACATCACCATCTGAAAATATATATGAAACAAAACTGGTCCTCTTACATGTAAATGCATAAATATATTCAAAGAGACAAACTATTCCATTTTGGTCTTCACAAACTACCCTCCTTCAAATGATCCTGATAGTTAATCTCTACTCTTCCTTCATTGAACACGTTACCGCCAATAAGCCGTGCATCACCATCTGAAAATATAGAACAAAATTTGCCCTCGTAATTGCACTTAACACACCATGACCCACCAGTCATGGAATGAGAAGCGATATTCGCCCTCTTAAAGAAGTATTTTTTACAAATCTGTATGTCATCTGATCATTAAATTGTCACCAAATAACCCTGGTAATAAACATTTACTCTTCCTTTGTTAAAAGCCATACATTACTATCTGAAAATATCAAGCAAAATTGGCCCGCTTAATTGCAAACAAATGTCCAAAGAGGCACACTAGATTTGCTCAACTAATGCCATTTCAGTCATTACAACCTGTACCCCAAAGACCAATGTCGCTTTAAATTTTCAGACGCACATCACCATCTGTACTAAGGAAGTTATAGATTGTGCTGTCTTCTCAAGCTGTTCATTATTTGCTTTATATTACATATAACAAAACACTATAATAACAATTTATATTGAAGGCTACCTTT
Organism: Temnopleurus reevesii; assembly: GCA_036244855.1. Lineage (NCBI taxonomy): Eukaryota > Metazoa > Echinodermata > Echinoidea > Temnopleuroida > Temnopleuridae > Temnopleurus > Temnopleurus reevesii. Next base: position 99,620 of record BQKZ01001214.1, on the reverse strand, counting down.
TTCATTGTGGTGCCCAATCAAATTCATTATCACAATTGGGGGTATTTTTTTTTAGGGGGAGTGGGGTTGGGTGTACACAGCAAAAAATACTAAAATACTATCACATTCAAACTTTTCATCTCAGTTTGATGGATGGAAACACTACATTTGATCACTTATATGATAGACCATTGACCAATTGTATTTATTTGAATATGATCATGTGATGATTTATTAAGGTTGGCTCACATCTTTTTGTTTTTAGCCTATGTCGGCCTTGCGTTTTTGAAAATTAAAAACGCTCCCTGGATGTACAAAGATGCAGGTCATGTGCTGTACTAGCATTCATCCTACACTCCTTTAGCGCAATCCAAACGTCAGTCAAACGTCTGATCAGCATACACTGTATTTGGGAACGTTTTTAGTTGTCAAAAGACGCTGGGTCGACGCAGGCTAAAAACGTAAAGGTGTGAGTCGACCTTAACATTACCATCGGGTGCATCACACGATACTGCGGCTAATGCCTGTTCCCCGCATGCGCGGTCATCATGAACTACTTCGCACTGAGTGAGAGAAGTCTCGTCACCACCACATCGATAGTCGGCATTCAGGATGCGATCTGGAACACTCCCAAAATCATTCTGGGAGATAGAAAACATAAATTGTAAAATTCAGAAGAATTTTTTCATAATATATGAGCAATGTGAAGAATTCTTGATCAATTTGAGGGGTAATTGAAAATTTGCAGGTGATACTTCTCCATTTTGCACTGTTTCAAGTATTTGTATGTCAAGTATTTAAATTATGCAACCAAACAACCTGGAAACATTCATAAGATCTATAAGAACTTTCATATTCACTATTGGTGACTGTTGACTTTAGATTGACCAACTTTAACCTAAGAGGCAAGAACAGGATACAAATGGGTAAAATTAAACAGTTCGTATACAAACAAATCTAATAGGTATGTCTTTAAGTGAATCCGGTCTGTGCTGTAACCATTTCAGAACATCATGGGTTCGATGCATTGCACCTTATTTACTGAAGCAAAAGAAAGAGAGCAGTCACTGTAGTAAGTTGGCTCTACTCCTTTGCTTATTATAGGTTTCTTGGTGGCTTTGGAAAAAAATCACTCTAAAAAAACTAATGAAATTTTCTTCTAATGATTTCACTTTGGGCATACCAGGCAGCAAATATATGTACTCATATATTTTCCTCCAAATATAGAAAATATTCTTTAGTATTTCTTTCCTTTCAAGACAAATATGAATTTAAACAAAAAAAAAACAGAATCAGAGAAAACAATGACTATGGAAAAAACACAAGTTTAGTATTTCTAGACTAGTGATGGACATAGGTTTATTAAATTTATATAATTTCTACAATTGTATTTGTGTTTTTATATCATTTTGTCATGTATTGTGTGATTTTCATTGTATAACAGTTATCATGGAGATAACATACAACCCCTGACAATATATGCATACAAATATCCATTTGATATGTATTTTCAACAGATGCATTCATATGCATCATATATGCAGTTGTCATATTGTATGTAATCTCAACGGTAAGGAGAAATGTTTTATAAAGATGTAATTACAAGAAAAACTTATGCCTTACTGTGTCTAGCTCTTGTGCACCAGAGAAACCGAGCTGCTTGCAGGTAGCGGTTGCGTCATCAAGGGTCCAATCAGAGCCGCAGATGGCCAACCATTCGCTGTGTTGATAAACCTCAACTCTCCCTCGACTTGATGTACCATTAGCCAGCCGAACATCACCGTCTGTACAACAATATGAGTGCATCAATAAAAATGACACTTTTTGAAAGATCTAATATAAATAAACTTCAACGTGTATTTAATTTTTTCTTTTTTGGGGGGGGTTATAGAGTCTCAAAGGTCTAATCTATTGAGTTCCACTCAGAGCCACAGATAGACCGCCATATACCATGTTGATAAACCTCGACTCTCCCACGACTTGACGTCCCATTAGCCAGCCGAACATCACCGTCTGAACAACAATAATAAGGGAGCCAAACATCATCATCTGTACAGCAATATGGGCTTATCAATCAATATTATGGGGTTATTTTAAATATTACTTTATACCTGAGCATCAAAAACATTCATGAACAAACTTCTTGATTATTTTGAATTACACTTTTGACACCTCTGCTAAAGTTTAAAGATCATTTTGCATATACTCTGTGTGAATTAAAAAACATCTTATCTAGTTATAAACATTTTTACCCTTGATAAGTTGAAACAAAAGCTGCTTATATCAATCCTATTGTTTTGAACTCAATTATTTATCCTTGTGCATCCACACATTTGCTTGGACAGAATACAATGGGTTAAGCTTGTTGATCTCGCAGTACGTACCCACAGGTGGAATGCAAATGACACCGGCGTCATCATAGTGGCGGCAGTTATGTCGCTAGAAATCAACCTCTCGGCAATCTACAACCTTCGTTTTGCACCATTCCCAATATGGCTACCAATTAGTAAGTCCATATAAGCCATTGAAATTGCCTTTCAATCAATCCTCTAACAAATATCATAGAGTCTTATACATCAACCCTTGTTTACTACATATGTCGGTGCTTACACAAACTCTATGGCCCGTATTCTGATGTCAGGTTTAACTTAAACTAGAGTTTAAATCTGTGGTTTAAGTATGGTAAGCCAAAAGATGCTTGAATCTAAAACAGTCAGTGTTTAATTTGCCAGGAAATTTGGCACTCATAGTATTAAAATCTGTCTTGGAATAAAAACTTAAATAGGTTTCTACAATATTAGAGCATGGGAAAAGAGAGCAGTTTACATAAGAATTATACTATTGAAAAATTTTTTGGCACATTGGGCTACCCATACTTAAACCACAGATTTAAACTCTAGTTTAAGTTAAACCTGACATCAGAATACGGGCCTATGAATATTACAAAATTCAGAATTCAGAGGTTTAAGCTTGTTGATCTCGCAGTACGTACCCGCGGGAGGAATGCAAATGACACCAGCGTCCTCATAGTGGCGACAGTTATGTCGGTAGAAGTCGGCCCCTCTGCAGTCGACGAGCCTTGACTCATATCCGCTACAGAAGAGGTCATCAAGTAAAATTGGTCCGGAGCCCTGACCAAAATATGCCTGGTTGGAAAACATGGAGAAAATGATGCTTTGTGTATGTTTAAACAGTCATTATTTAAAAAAAAATATATTCATAAATTATCAATTCACTAGATCATTTGGTTTTTGTAAAGTATATTATTATGGAGCTAATCATGCTGAGTGTATTAGTAATAGTCGGACAGACAACAAATCTTAATGAATACCTGCTACAGTACACGTCATCATGAAAAAAAGCTAGATCAGATCATTGACCAAAATATTCCTGGCTAGGAAATACATTTAATCATGGAAATTATAAAGTATGGAAAATATTACATTCTACTTCAATGACCAGTATTTGAAAAGAGACATTAATTCAACAGTTCATGCCAAGTTGTGCCTATCATACGAAAAGCCGTGATTTGTATCCGCTACAGTAGAGGTCGTGAAGAAAAATGGTAACCAAAATATGCCTAGTTGGGAAAATGGTTTGGAGATAATTGTAAACTGTTTAAGCAGTCATTATTTTCAAAAGGCATTCACATTATCAATCAAATAGGCAGTAGTTTAACTTTGTTATACAGCCGATCATGATTTGTAATGTTGGGAGAAATAGGTCACATGCCAGTTGATTATGGTCCGCAATTTATATCTGCTACACGACAAGTCATCAAGGAAATATTGAACCAGAGCCTTGATGAATGCATACCTGGTTAATATGCAGTATGTTATGAACATTTTTTTCACTGTTTCAACAGTTGATTATTGTCAACAACTTATTCCCAACCAATTCAAAGTATATGTAGCTAACTTATCTGACTTGATTATTTACTTTATATCCAAGGTCATTTATGACTGTAAATCTTGACCATTCTAATTTTATACCCACCCTTTGAGGTGCAGATGTTGCCCCTGTGTATCCGAGCTGTCTACAAACGACCGTCGCATCTTCTAGATCCCATGAATCATCACAAACTGTTCCCCATTGTCTGTCATGGAAGATTTCTACTCGGCCACGGTGAGGCTCTCCTCCTCCAACCAGTTGTATGTCACCATCTAGGACAAAAGGAGATTATTTCATTATTTCACCAGTAGGTGTTAAATTAACACCATGATTTTTCTGTGAACTTTTGAAAGCACATGATTGTTTGTACTCATCTTACCTCTTGCTGCATTATAGCAACTTACACTAGTTTCCTCTGTATGTTGGTAATTTTTAGTATAGTTTCCCAAAAGATGCCACTCATTCAAACCTACATTGGGGAGGTTATGTCGGAAAAAACTGCTTTGTGCTACTTTCAACGCTGTAGTGTTCGTTTGGTTTGGTCTTACCACTAGCTGGTCTGTAGCACCTTACACCGACAACCTCTGTATGTTGGAAATTGTGAGTGTTTCACCTCAAATGAGAACTCTCCAGCACATTGATGTTTCTTTTTCAAAACACAGATTGGTACTAACTACACTTTTAACACCCAAGATGTTTGTTAGTATTGGTCTTACTACTTGCTGGCCTGAAGCACCTTACATCGGTGTTTTCATTATGCTGGCAATTATGAGTGCAGTATCCCAATTGAGAGCATTCCAGCACTTGTCAGGACACTAATTGTTACTATAATTTTAACACCAAATACCCAGCACATAACTGTTTGTTTGTATTGGTCTTACCACTAGCTGGCCTGTAACACCTTACACCGGCATCCTCTGTATGCTGGCAATTATGAGAGTAGTACCCCAAATGAGAGCATTTCAGCAGGTTTTGTTCCGTTCCCTGACAATGGACATCATCCAGTAAGATAGAGCCACTTCCTTCCCCAAAGTAGGCCTAATGATTGACAAGAAATCACAGTGAGCATTTTACTGTATGTTTCATTCTCTAAGAAAGAGATGTCGAATGGCTATTTAATAATGATTGTTTTCCAAATGTAATAAACAATTTTGAAAAATTAGGAGAATCAGTACTGGAGGAAGCAAGAGAAGAAGAGAAAGAATAATAACATGATGATGTTGTTGCTGATGATGATGGTGCTGATGATGATGATGATGATGATAATGATAATGATGACAATGATGATGATGATGATGATAATGATGGATGATGTAGATGACGAGGATGAACCAGAAAAAGAAGGAAATGAAGATATAAAAGACAAAATCATTGACGACGAAGGTCATACATATTAAACAATTAAGCATCTTACACTCCCAAAGAATATCCTGTCATGAGTTGGTTACAGACTACCATGGCAATTTCTTCATCCCAGTAATCATGCACAGACGGTCCCCCAGAATGGTAACAAAGAAGTATGGGGGATTTTTTACAAAATCTTTAGCCCTGTGACCTTCGACCTTTGACCCCCTGAACCCAAAACCTAATCATTAAATCCTCACATGCTTATACATACTTGAGCCAAGTTAGGTTCAATAAATTTCAGCGGTTCTAAAGTTATAGTGGAAACAAGCAATTTTGGGTGATTTTTACAAGTTTTTTAGCCCTGTGACCTTTGACCCCCTGAACCCCAAATCCAATCATTAAATCCTCACATGATTATACTTACTTGAACCAAGTAAGGTTCAACAAATTTCAGCGGTTCTAAAGTTCTAGCGGTAAAAGGCAATTTTTGATGATTTTTACAAGTTTTATGGCCCTGTGACCTATGACCTTTGACCCCCTGAACCCCAAATTTAATCATTAAATAAAAAAAATAAAAAAATGAAATTTAAATATCTCACACTTCCAAATTGTTCAGCACTATATCCCGGCATGACTTGGTTACAGACTACCATAGCATCTTCTTCATCCCAGTAATCATCACAGACCGTTCCCCAGGAGCCTTGGTAGTAAACCTCGACACGACCTTCCAGAGATGATGACCCTCCGACCAGACGAACATCGCCATCATTGTCTGAAAAAAGGCAAAATAATTCAGATCTTGNCTCTGTATGCTGGCAATTATGAGAGTAGTACCCCAAATGAGAGCATTGCAGCAGGTTTTGTTCCGTTCCCTGACAATGGACATCATCCAGTAAGATGGCGCCAGTTCCTTCCCCAAAGCGTGCCTAATGATGGAAAAGAAATCAGTGAGCCGTTTATGTTTCTGTCTAAGGTGTACTTAATAATTCAACATGTAATAAAAATTAATGTGGTTTGAATTTTTAAAATTTAGAGGAATCAGTAGAAGAAGCAAATGAGGAGAAAGACGGAGAGGAATAAAGAAAATATTAATGATATTAAGATGCTGATGATGAATGATGATTGTAAATGAAGAATGGTGAAGATGATGATGATGATGATGATCATGATCATTATGATGATGATCATCATCATAATGATCATGACTATAATGATTTAAACAGCATCAGCACTCCAGCATGTTTTGTTCCGTTCCCTGACGATAGACTTCGTCCAGCAAGATGAAACCAGATCCTTCACTAAAGTGTGCCTAATCATCAGAAAATCAAAATGGGCATTTTAATGCATGTTCCATTTCCTAAGAAAGAGATGTTCAATATCTACTTAATAACAATCATATTTTGCTTGTAATAAAAACTTTATTGATAGTACCGTACTTAGTTTATTTTTTTTTATGTAAGATAATCAGAAGAGGAAGAAGGGGAGGAAAAAGGAGAGGAAGAAAGAGAATATTGATAAGAAGATGCTGATGCTGAATACTAAACAGATCATTTGTGGAAGAGTTAAGAGTTAAGTATAGCAATAGATGAAGGGAATGAGGAAAATGAAGAAAGAATGATACTGAAAGACAATATTAATGAAGACAGGGGTCATACAAATTAACATATATAAATCTTACACTTCAAAATTGTTCTGCAGAATATCCGGGCATGAGTTGTTTACAGACTATCATAGTGTCATTTTCATCCCAGAAATTATAAAAGACAGTAACCCAGGATGGTAACAAAGTATTATGGGGGAATTTTAGCCCTGCGACATTTGACCTTTGACCCCCTGAACCCAAAATCCAATCATTAAATCCTCACATGCTTATACATACTTGAGCCAAGTTGGGTTATATTAATTTCAACGGTTCTAAAGTTATGGCGGTAACAAGCAATTTGGGGTGATGTTTATAAGTTTTTGTCCCTAGCTGTGACCTTTTTCTTTTGACCCAGAGCTACCAACATTTAACAGCAACAATCAGGGAGATTGTGGAAGAAATCCAGTAGATGTCTATAAAATGCACACAACCTAATGGCATCAATGTTTCCATAATCCAGGAGATTGCTCAAAAACATGCATTTATTGTGGCCCATTTCCAGGAGTCTCCTGCGGAATCCAGGAGACTTGGCAGCCCTGTTGACCCCCTGAACCCAAAATTTAATCACTAAATAAAAATGAAAAATTAAAATAAATATCTCACACTTCCAAATTGTTCTGCATTCTATCCTGGCATGAGTTGGTTACAGACTACCCTAGCGTCTTCTTCATCCCAGTAATCATCACAGACAGTACCCCAGGACGGTAACAAAGTATTGGGCTCGATCCAAAAGTAGGTCAACCTAGGACTTGATTTTTCAAAGAGATTTTTAATTTGACATTTGTACCTCATTTGAAAGCCCAAAGTCTATATTTTATGAATTTATATTGGTCTCTGTGCCTCTCCGCTTCATCTTGCAGAAATTGGAATCTGAACTTGAAAAGCGCCCTCATCAAGGTGACGGGACGGAATTTTTTTAATGCCTTTCTCACTGCTTATGCTAAATTATTTTCAAAAAATAAATCATGGTAATTTGTAAAGTAATTCTAATGTAACACTAATGTAAAAAACAATTTTCAGAAAATTTCCATAAATTTTCGAAAAATTACATTTTTTGGTCAAAAATACACATTTTTAGCACTTTGACTCATTAAAGTTTAATTTTTGTAATATTCAGGTAAAATTGTGAGCTGAAACTTTTTTAACATTCAATGAATAAGTGCCCAAACACAAATAATCCATTCAATTTGAAATAAATATCCTTGTGTAGAA
>BQKZ01001214.1:66405-87381 GCA_036244855.1 Temnopleurus reevesii | reverse complement strand
TCTATTTCGATCAGGATTTGCTTCGCTGAGGCTATCGCCTGGCTACGCATCCTTCCTCAATAGACCGTTAACGCCGCTAGAGACGCCTGTGATGAAGATAAAAAAAATGGTGGTCGCTACCAAAAATCACGATAAAAACATGGATTTTAATTATTTTTTTTGGAAACCTTCATGGTAATCTTAAAGAATATATCTTTTTTAATCGTATTCATAGTTAATTGTATATCATAGAGACGTAAATTGGCGTATTTTCGTGAGGGTGCGCGGCAGCACCCTTTCTCCCATAGACGCTGTGTATTGTAGCTTCAACAACCTGCACTACACGCTGAATTGGGGCGTTTTCTGACTCTCTGGAGGGGGCACCACCAAAAGTCAGAAATCGTTAAAAAAACCCTCCGAGAGTCAGATTTTTCTGTCTAAGCGAATGTGCACTGCTATCTCGGTTTCTTCTTGTCGCATCACATTGCACACTCGCCTCCGTCTCGTGCGCAGTGCGCATGCTCAGAAGAAACCTCGATGCAGTGCACATTCGCTATACAACTCCGTGTCATGCGATAATCCTATACTGTCTTAACTTAACTTAAGCCTTGGCTTAAGCCTAAGCCAAGGCTTAGGCTTAGGCAAGCCGTGCTGGAATTGGAAAGTGGAAACAACAATTGTCATAATTCAACATATTCAAGTTGAGTCTTTTGTGATCCGAGTTTTGTATCCCTATTTCAGCATTTGTTCAAGGGCAGTTAATGAGGTTGATGAGGCTTCAACTGGACAAAGAGTCATGTTGAAATGTGTTTCTTCCGGGCTCCTATATTGGGGTTGAGGAAATGCAGCAAATTTTCACCAGTCCGCGGCCGCACGATTCCCGCGGGCCGCCCGCCCTCCCTGCACCAAGGCCAAGCCTAGCCAAAGCCGGACCAGGCAGAGAGCCTAATCCACTTCCGAAATTTTAACCTTGATGTACTCACATTCAGGAACTCCTCCAACTCCAGCAGCGATGGTCAGAATAATGAGAAATAAGGCACTCATGACGAGAGGGTTGCTTAATGAATTTGGATCAATAAAGCTATTGAAAAATTTCTCAAGCAATTTTGAGTATTTTTTCCCCTCGGGTGCAGAATCCCAACAATATCGGTACAGTGATCGCGATATCGCGATCGATATCTGATGATTGATGGATTGATTGATTGATTGATTGATTGATTTATTTATTTATTTATTTATTGATTGACTGACTGATTGATTAATTGATTGATTGATTGATTGATTGATTGATCGATCGATCGAAATATTGATTGATTGATTGACTGACCGATATCTGATGATTAATGGGTACCGTTCTGACAATTGATTGGTTGATTGATTTATAGAAATTTGACGAAACCACCCTGAAATTATCGTTCTCCCATATTTGAATGAAAATCATGCAGGCATTTGCACACCACGAGAGGATGGGGTGTTTTAAAGGTCACACCCCCCCCCCCCCCATCCCATGGTAAGAGTTAGGGGGCACCAAAATTGGTGAAAGGGGCGCGTGATTTAATCTGATTTTTTTTTTGTCAGCCCCGTCAGCTCCCTCCCTCTCCCGGCCCCGGACGCAAAATGTGTTAAGAGGGGCACCAAATTTGAGTCCTGAGCACCGAATCCTGGCTTCTCCTATAAGTCATAAATTAAACTCTTGTATGACAATTTAAGAAAAATCGGACAACAGGTTCAAAAGTTGAGAATTTTCAAATTCTGCATGATGTCGCGATGCCGCGGCCGCTGATGGGGATGCTTGTTGGCACTTCAGCCAAATATGTGACGTAGGGTGGATTCAGGATTTCCAAATAGGTGGGATTTCTAACATAACAGGCAAAAAAAAATATTGTATAGGGGCCTACTCAATGAACGAGAGATGTGACGACCCAGGCTCTGTCGACAGGACGACCCCATCAGCATGAGATCCTCCTTTCCGTAGTTGCGGACAACTCTGGATCTATGTTAATTTTGTCGGTTTGTTTTCTTGGTTGTTTGCTTACTTGCGTTTCATGAAGGGGGAGGGGGTATTATGGTTGAATTACAGAGAGAAATGATATTAACATAAAATGATCTGAGACAGTCAAAACAACCAAGCAACGTATGTCAGATGTACTTCATTCTCATTTATTCATTGAAATGCAAATAATTTCTGGCATTATATAAACACTCTAGATATCAAATTAGGCGTAATTAATAAATTGCATATTTCACAATATACACAGTGAGAATATAGGGTGCAATAGTGTACATTGCACATAATTATAGGGGCATCATTTTGGGTGCAACACGGTACTCTTTTTTCATAGTGCAATATTTTACGAAATATTATATCCAAACCACCGCAGTTGTTCATAGCTAGGTTCAAACCCACGCAATAAGGGATCGTTTCATTCCAATTACTGTTTGCTGTTTCCGACCAAAGGACGTAATCATTAGACATCGAATATATGAGACTTCGTGTCCGTGAATGTTANCCCCCCCCCCCCCCCCCCACGCCAACCGCGCCGTGGACTGGTATCATTAAAAGTACAAACCACAACAGTCTGTCCTTCATTGTGCATGTAGTACTGATGTCTTCGATATTTTAAATGTCACAAATGGAGGAGTTTGATGTCTTGTTATACTTGTGTAATGTGAAGCCGCGTACGGACCTCGATATATCGCTGAGAAAACCTCACGTTCGCATATCAATGTATGCATGTGTTGTGTGTATGTATACAATGCACGCAATCCGCAATACGAACCTTTTTTTTCAGTAGCCTAGGAGTGAAGTTACACTTTAAGACCGAGTTACGGAATAAGGTCGGAACAATCGTTTCATTCCAATTACCTACGTTTTACCATATGAGCTGTTTGCTGTTTCCGACCAAAGGACGTAATCATTAGACATCGAATACATGAGACTCAGTGTCCGTGAATGTTAGCAATGAAGATATAACATTTCGAGGTTGACAGAAGTTCTAATGTCCTTATATTCATCGGTTGACAAGAGCGCGGATATTCAATTCAGTCGTTAGATCGTCTCACTTGGAATGAAGCGATCGTCATTGGCGTGGGAACCCCACAAGTACGGTTTCATTTTATGTTTTTAATATTTTGTAAAATGTGCATTATGAAAGGTGTCTCCATGCAGTGTTGCACCATTTCCTCCCGGTCACTATTCTATGTGTAGAGATGGATCAAGACATAGGGAGAATATGAATGAGTATTGAAGTATTCTTGTATGTTCACGTAATTGTCGTACAATTATACAATTTTCTTTTATCAAAACCAATTTTTATCCTATTATGCAGCATCAAGAAAAGCATTGATTGGATAAGACTAGCAAATAATTAATTTGAATATAATAATACACCAAAACGGAATGATATTAGCACCTATATCTACCGAGTGTCTAAGAAAAAACACTTTACATTAAAAAAAGGGCATCTAAATATAGAATGATGCATCCGTAATCATGCATCCTTTTTGTAATGTATGGGAAGCGTAGAGCAAACACTTTTATATTATGATGCCAAAATTTCTGGAAACGATTTTTATTTCGGTAATTAATTCTCATTTTTATGCAGTGTATGAAAACTTAGTTGCGCCACTCTTTGAAAAGTGCCCTTTCAACCACATCCGCCCAATGGAGAGGGGACAGTTGATCTGTATACGCTCCCTTAACAGTTAGGGGAAAAAAGTTGCAATAGCACATTGCAGAATAGAAGCACCATGTAGGGTGCAAAACCATTAAATTTCCTTTCAGAAAGGTAAAATATATAGTCGTTTTCCTCAGTCTGTAAAATCTTACAAAACAGCAGAGCCAATTTCAAAACTGGGCTCGGATGGTAGCAGAAAGTGTTTTATTGATAAGAGGTTGATGGATCGAGATTAATCTTAATATAGCTAACTATGTTATACCGCACATTTAGGGATATTACTACACACATGCTTTAAACAGAAATTGACGAGCGTCCGTTTGTATGATTCGAACTTTCACAGAATTTGGTACCTCTTTTAAGAGGCTACCAAAAATGATATATGTTTTGTAGGTAATAGGCGGAAATTCAATACATCAAGCCATAATATGACCCCTAAATATTCTATTGTGTGAATTTTCAAGACGTGTCTGATACCATTGTTCGGTCTATCTAAAAGCCGAAGAGTGCCAAAATGTGCATAAGAGTTAATTTTCGGTACTTTTCAGCGTTTATTAGATCGATTTGATTAAAAAGCTCTTTGGTAATCTTTGGCACTCTTCTGCCTTTAGTAAGACCCTCGATCCTTATTACGAATCGGTCTGAGAATATGATGAAGACAGCCTTATGGAGGTAAGCCGCACCTCCCTATTCCCATTTTGCTGCTTGGACCTTGACCCTGAACTTCGCTCTGATTCTGCGATCGGTATGTCCCTCAAGAATGCACAACAGATCCAATGGAACAACATGGTCCGAACGGCACCCTTGCGGAGGCAGTAGAGGACAAAGACGAATAAACCGAGCAAAGAATTCGAGACGATGAAGAGAAGATCAGCAAGTTCTACATTGATAAGGGTTAAATAGCCAGTGATCCAGGTGAAACCTAGAAGGACCATCATCGAGATACCGTTTTGGATCCGCCTGAGTGTCTCGGCACGTTGTGTCTTGTTGTCCTTCTGCACTCGCCCTGCTAGCCGGGCAGACTGCCCTAGACGGCACATGGCTAGGATGAATATGACGATGTTGAAGAGGTGGATGATCGCCATCGGGATCAGGAGACCACCGATCAAAGGCCACTTCTGCAAGTAGCAACTGTATTGAGATAAAGAAAGAAGACGTCAACGTAGCAGTAATGCAACTTTTAACGTGGGTAGCTTCTATAATTATGTACAACGGTAATGTGAGGAAACAGAAGGAATGTAACTCTAGCCTATATTCTTTATTTTCAGCTAATTTGGTTAAATAACACTGTGCTATTATGTTGAGGAAAGTGCCCCTTGAGGCAGGAGCACATAGTTGCATCCAGTGCCAACTACTATGTCCAGCATAAATCGAATTTGGTTTATAATCTCTCTACGCAGAATTAACAGGGCGATTGGAACTTGCTTATTCTTTTGCTCTGCGCTTGATGTTTAAGTTATGTTGAATAACAGCAAACAGTGTAATTGGCAGTTTAAACCAAATGGGCACGGAGAAAAGATTTAAGAATTCTGTCTAGTTTGGTCTACCTTGAATATAATAAACACTTGAATGGTTTTGTTCGCATAGTTGCATAACTACACACCTCTTTGGAAAGTGATCTTTTATCAAACTCAGGGATAGCTCACAATAGCCACATGCGAGCTTTCTATTGTTTGTGGTACTTAAGCTTGGGGATTGGGCTATGTAATTCCTTTACCTTCAGAATTAAAGTAACATAGGAATTAAGGGTCAAGAAATAATACTTACTAATCGTCAACAGCATATGAGTTCTGAGTGATTCCTCCTGTTACGGCTACAACTATCGCAGGGATTCCTGTGAGTTATAGGAAAGCAAAGATGATTATGTAACTTAAATATTCAAGTAGTCACAATGCTATACTTTTCAGCGTTCATTGTATAATTCTTCGGGTCATTACAGCGTTTACGCATCATCAACTTCCCAACCGTAATTCTATATTATCATTTAGAAACAGATTTTAAGAATAAGAATGATTCAAACAGGAAATGTAAAAATACAAGTGGACTATACAATTTTAAAAAGGCGAACACAATACTCAGAAAAAGAAGCTATATAATAAGTCCAGCGCATACAGGCTTACGATTAGATTTGGAAATAAATCGTAATAATATTCAAAATGGGCATTTTTGACAAATTGAATATCTTGTTCGATCAACTTATGTGAACACTAAACATATAATTTCGATGCGTTGATCACCTCCATATGAAATAAATCAATTTCAAATTGTAGGCACTCAAGAGACTGCTCCAACTATTCCGACTTCCTTATGACTCCAAGCGGATTTAGTGTTCGGTATATGTGTCAGTTTCTTTATTGAATTGTTGATCTGAGTATTCATAACCTCAATTAATGATATTCTACGTGTTTAAATGCTTCAGCGAGATTTAAAAAAAAAACGGATCGTAAGCCTTTCATTACGTGTGCGATGGGCTTTATAATTATATTAGAAGAAAAGTATTAGAAAGAAATGGCTTACCCCATCCCACCAAGGCGGCTTTCACCATGAACCTCGGTACGTAGGCATCAAAGACTCGGACAATGACGAGATATGTATTGAACCCCTCGACGCCCATCCACGCCATCGAAGACAACACGAAGTAGTGGACGAGTGCGGCGAGGACGGTGCACGGTATTGGCTCGATCTCCGCGTACTGGATCTTGGTGTCGAGAGCGAGGACGACTAGGAAGGTGATGTACAGGCAGAGGAGGGTGACGCACAGACAGAGGAAGATTGTGTGCGACTGGGAGCGATGTGTACTCCTGTTTATGGAAAGAAATGGAAGTATTTTTTACTAGTTTGATTTGATTTACCCTTAATTTCACCCAATTGATTGAAATGATAATAGAAATTATGAAATGACTACAGTGACACACGCACGGACACACACGCACACACACACACATTGACAAGGACACAACCGAAGAGCTTTATAAATTAACTCTAGATATAAATCTCTTTGGACACAACACACACCTATATACACATACACATACACGTACACACATGCATAATACTCACATCAGATAAACACACTGTTACGCCAACGCACACAACGCAACTACACACAGAATAACGTGCACAGGGAATTACCTGTACAAATAGTTCTACAATCACTATATGCTATCTTCTATAGATATGAACATGCTGACTGTCCCCTACTGTTCCAGACATGCACATATACGAGATAGTGTGCACCCATTTTCAAGAGTAAATAAAACGCACAATGCATATATACACACCCATATGGCAAAATATGCATACGATAGTGATCTGTACGTTTTCTAATATGCTATCTACTGTAGATCTGAACATATTACTATATGTTATCCTTCTTTCTTTTACCATCCTCTCAGTTTCGACTCTTCGTTTAGAGCCAACATATGCCTGCAAATTAACTAACAAATTCATATTAACTGTGAAATCATACAAACAAACAAACACACACACATACACACATGCATACGCACTCACACATGCAGGTTGGAGTTTTAAACTAATTGTTTACTTTCGGAAACTTGCATAATAGCGAGTTTATTTCTAGCCGACACGTTCATAAACAGGTTCATATAACTTAGGCACAGATACTCGCACATAATCAAGTACTCCCTCACACACACACACACACACACACACACACACACACACACACACACACACCTATACGTGTTTTCGCCTCCAAACGTGGACATGTGTTTTAGTTTGTGTGTGTTTGTGTGTGTTTGTGTGTTAGTTTAGAATTGGTTAACATGGACCGAGGACACATCCCTGACGATCCAACATATAACTGAGGACTTGTAATCGTGGACGTTCTAATTTGACAAAGTACCATCAAACCGAGGACGTACCCCTATCCTTCTTTAAATGCATTTTTATTGTAAAGCTCTACGTATACGAACTGTTCTCATACAGAATTACAATCGTGGACGGTCCCCCGTTGCAGGTACGTCCGCGGTTTGAAGGTATTTTTGCATGGTGTGGTCCACGGTTGGCGGCGATTTTAAACGCACACACACACACACACATACACACACATACACACATATTCGCCCACTATCATACTAGATATGATCAGCCAATTTTAACCTAACTATATACTGGACCTATGCTTAAAAAGTGACACATATACATACACACACAGGCACAAACGCACACCAACGTCATTCAGATCTATGCACACAAGGACAGCTCTGCCCATTCAGCAACAGGACTGAATATGAAGGTGGATAACAACACACAAACACACACGCCAGCACACACATACTCATACACACACAAACAAACAAACACTTAAATACTAGCAACCACGCACTCATAGTGTAATAGTTTACTCATCCGATGCAAATAATTAAGGTGACTAGCAAACATACGAACACACATGAATACGTGTATACGCATACACCACCCACATTCAATGTTTACTCTCCTGATGCAAAGAAATAACAGCAAGGTAACTAGCAAACCTACAAACACACATGCACAAAATGACACACACATACATGTAAATACTAGTATATAAACATACAAACAAATACTCAAACACAAGTAACCACGCACTCATACCTGCTATAGTCTTTCAATTAACGTTTACTCATACGATGCAAAAAAATAAAAGCAGGGTGACTAACAAAGATATAAACTCGCTCATACATTTTTTCTTCAAAAATACATACGTGCACACGCGCAAACACACCATACACACACACACACACACACACACACAAACAACACGAACTCAAATTGCTTGATTGTATCGATTCAACATTTACTCACCCGATAACAGAAGGGTGACAAACAAACAAACAAACACACGCATGAATACGTGAACACTCACACACACGCACATTCATACACACGAACATACACGCAAGCGCACATAAACACTCAAACACAGTCATCCGGAAACTTATACTGCGTGATTGTTTCGATTCAACGTTTACTCACCCGATACAAACAAATAGTAACAAGGTGACGAACAAACATAGATACATGCATACGTACACACGTACACACAGACAAGATACAGACACACGCACACAACAAACGCACATAAACACTCAAACACAGTCGTTTCGATTCGATTCAATGTTTACTCACCCGATGCAAAGAAATAACAACAAGGTGACGAACAAACACACACATGATATACTGCAGCCAATCAAACTCAGCATACGTAGATATAGTTGAGGAGGTTTACCCTCAGCATGGATATCCTGCAAGATAATAAGATTTTCAATGTAATCCAAATTTTATTTCATTAAAACTATGTTAGGCAAAAATTTAACCTAACACTGGGCAACATATTATCCAAATGACTACTGTTTAAAATATGTCAAATTTATGGCTGAACTTTGCGCTGAAAGACGTAAGATATTATCTTCAAATTTGGTTTTTTTGTCACTTCCTATTTCCCCCATCACATTTATGGCTGCTAGTAACGTGGGTTCATTGCCTCTCCTATTGCGAACTCAGTTCTGATTTTTCTTTTAACAATTAAACTTTCATCTTAATAACTGCATCAGTGGATATAGGCCTACCCATCATAACTGCTTGAAAACAATTGGTAACCGCCCAAGATTATTTTGTAACATTCACTCACCATCAAAACAGCGAAGTTGGTCAGATGATCACAGGCACATGTGTAGTATTGGCCTTGACTGTCAACGACTACCATGGAGGTGTCATCTTCAGGAGAAACCAAAATACACCCTTCCTTAGACCACTCACTTATACCGAACTTCCAGAAGCTGCACATTGGATCCACAGGGCCAGACTGACAGGGTATATATATTTAGTCAGTCACGAAAGAGAAGAACAGAGGGGTAGAGAGATAGATAGAGAAATGTACAAATATCGTAATCACAAACATAAAAGAAAGATTAATGATAATATAAATCTATTGATAACTGTTTTCAAAATGTTTGGAAGCACTACAGTCATTTGTAATTGTGTAAGGGGACCAATTCAATACTCGTCTTTATTGGCATTGTTCTTATTCCATCGTGTCCTACGTTGGTAATCACCATGGATTCGTGCGCTTATTTTCATCATCAGCGCTCATACTTTTTGAAAGAAGGTCAGAGCTAAATCCGTCGTGCCATGCAGCAGACGTGTTTAACACGTTTGTTACGAAACGGATTTTTGTAACTTTACCCGTCTCGTGTCATGGTACCTGAAGACTAGCGAGACTTTCTTTCTTATTTGAGGGTTATACCCCATCATTAGAGGACTATGTCTTCACTTGCGTTCTACACTCATTTCATTTTTATATTATTCAACGGAACGCGTCGCTTCATCGTTTATATATATACTCTTAGTATATACTCTTAGTATATACTTTCCTTATGGTAATAGGCTAAAGTATCAAACTACATCACTTTAATTCTCACTTAATAATGATACAAATAATGATAGTACTAAGGATAATAAGAATAATAACTATGTTAGCAATGCACAACATAGTGCTGAAGTGTTTCTAAGCGCTCTGTGCTTTATTACACGGCTATAGCATGGTTATCATGTGGCTTTTACTGTATTCAATGAATTTCCTCCTACCGGTACCCATTCACCTCACCCGGGCTGAGTGCAGCACAATGTGGATACATTTCTTGCTGAGGGAAATTAACGTCATGGGTGAGATTCGAACCTACGACCCTCGGTCGTAGTTAGCACGACTACGCTACGACGCCTTTTTTCATATCAATCAATTCATATAATAGCTCTTTTTAAAACGACGTTTGCAAACACTTTGAAGTCATTTGCATTACCACATACCATCAATCTTGAAAATGTCACTTCCACTGGTTCAATCAAGTTCTCAATCCTTTGGCCCCCTATCATCACCGACACAACCGGCGTGTTGACGGTACGGTTGAAATCATTCGACCTCCGGTTTAGCTGTCGGATTGTGTCTGAAGGAAACAAGGCATCATTAACAAACACGGTAAAGACAAGCTTGAAGGAATCGTCAACTGTTCCTTTGGAAGTCTCTGATAGAGTATTATTACGTCCGCCTGCATCTGTCGTAGTACCAATCAACTCGTCCATGGTCTGACGGCCGATTACGGATTGGATAGCTTCAGTTGGAATGACAGCTTTGGCCACCGTGTCCATTTTGATGAGGGCGCCCTCGAGCGTCCTATTAACCTTGATGTTGCTGTTACTCAGGTCAGTTATGTCTGGACTGGTCAGTGTTATGGTTAATCCTTCAGCAGCGATAGCGGGGGATAGATCAATTACCTGTAAGCATACGAATGAAATAATTATAAATCAAAGGCACAAAATGTTTATGACACGGTCATGGATATTCTGTTAGAGAAATATACTACAATTTATATGTGACAACAGGACAATTGAAATATTATTCTATTTCCATCACAAGGATCAGGTTTTAGGTAAAGCTCCATCCGCTTACCTCGGTTCACAAGCAAGGTCAGCTTAACCAACAAACATTTCCTGCACCTTTACGGTGAAAACAAAGACCTGAAGGGTGTTTCATGAAGTTTGTCGCCGGCGTCAATTATTCAGCGCTGACCAATCAAATGAAATGATTGGACGAAAAGCACTATCTCTGACTATTACTACGGTAACTGTCGGTGAATGACTTCTTGCCGCTGGCGACAAACTTCATGAAACACCCTGGCTCCTGATTTGATCAAGCCATCAATTTTGTGCCCAACATATCATAGGTCAAGGTCACGGACCTGCTAACCGGGAAACATATTTTTAGAGTTGTTAAATGTCGACTAAACGATAAAGAAATATTTTCAAAATACAAAATATATGTATTCATTACCTTGGTCGCGATGTTCTGATACGATGTATCGAATGCCCCATCTTCGGTTTCCACAATATTTAATTGTGATTCCAAAATTTTGACGATCATAGTTGTGAAGTTTCCTTCAATTTGAGCAGATACTAGAACGTCTTCATCGACATCCATGAGGTTATTCACGATTCCTACCATGAGATCGGTCACCTGGTAAAGATTTTTAAAGGATGTGTTCAGGTGCTGATGTGCCGTCAGATATAGAAACAAAACAGCAAGTAGTCTTGATATCTGAATCATAATCAATTTCATCTATGACACGTGACGCGTCACGTCGACATCATACAAAAATGAGGCTTTTATTTTTTTGTTCTTTATGTTCCAATGAACTTTTACTTGAGAGAAAACATTATATAAAGGAAAGTATTTCTTCGGGAAAAGGGATTCTAAACTTTGTCTTTTCAACCTAACTATACATTTTCTGCTGTAAATCTGAAAGAATTAAACAAGTTTTTGATGACGTAGGGTCCATGCGCAGTTATGATTGTCGAATTCAGATCAATTATAAACCGAAATGAATCATTTTCAAACTACTGCTCATACTAAAACTTCTTCTTATACTAAAGCATAGCCCTATCAATCTATTCAATCCATTCATTGGTGAATTTAAAATAATACCATCATGCAAAATCAACTTACGTTTCCATAAGTGCAGCTTAGACGACCGATCTCATGTAAAATACGATACATGATAGCGATATCTGTGGGTGTTATTCTCTCTTTGTGAACTGTTATGATGAATAGGTCTTCTGTTACATTGTAGATATTCTCATTTGATATTCCAGCCTTCAGAAAATAGCAACAAAAAAAGAAGGATGTTCATTGGTCAGAAAAGAATTAAACACGAAACAAAACCAGGGTCTTACAACTAACTTTCACAACCATCTTATGACAATTAACAGGCAAAATGTGCCAAAACGTTCCCGTTATTAACACATTGGCTCACTAAAAACGCTCTTTTATTTTAATAATGATTACAATGATACCGTCCTGGAATCGTTTAACGTAACATTTTACATTGTTTACTTCATTATTATTATTCATCCACTCAAATTTTCTTTAAAAGACAGGGTAGTCTCGTTAAAGAAAAATGGCCTGCTTTGCAAAAGAATCCTGTTAAATCAATCTGTTGTTAAATAGATAATCAATATATTGAATATTAGAATAGCTTTACATCGAAACTAAACGTGGGTAACTTCAGGTCGTCGGGGGATCAAATGATTTAATTGGCCAAACCTAAATTTCATGTCATGTTCATGTTCATGTTCCATTTGCAAAGAACCCCTTAAGTTCTATCCGTACAAAATAAATGTTAAAAATAATTTCTACCTGTAAATAGGAAATAATTTTACAGATCTGAAAGGCCCTTAAAACATAGATTCAGAAACTTACCAATAATATGTCCTCCAGCATTCGCGTAATGTTTCCCTCTGTCGTGGTGTCCTCTGTTGTTATGTCCAGGTTCGTAGTGCTTTCTGTCATGAAAAAGTCTGTCCCAGTACCCTCCGTCGAAATACCACCTTCGGTAGTGCCTTCTGATGTTGCATCCACTGTGGAGGAAACTACTGTCGGGACTCTTTTCGTCGTGGTTTGCGTTGGACTGGCCACGTCTGCTGTAGTTCTACCAAACGTGGTAGCCTCTGGTGTGGTAAGTAGTGATGTAATACCATATGTCGTGGTCGGTGTTGGCAAAGTGCCTTCTGATACTGCACCCACTGTGGAAGAATCTACTGTCGGGAATCTTTCTGTCGTAGTTCGCGCTGGACTTGCTGCATCTGCTGTCGTCTTACCAAACGGGGTAGCGTCTGGTGTGGTTCCTGATAGTGTCATTCCCTCTGTCGTGGTGTCCTCTGTTGTTATGTCCAGGTTCGTAGTGCTTTCTGTCATGAAAAAGTCTGTCCCAGTACCCTCCGTCGAAATACCACCTTCGGTAGTGCCTTCTGATGTTGCATCCACTGTGGAGGAAACTACTGTCGGGACTCTTTTCGTCGTGGTTTGCGTTGGACTGGCCACGTCTGCTGTAGTTCTACCAAACGTGGTAGCCTCTGGTGTGGTAAGTAGTGATGTAATACCATATGTCGTGGTCGGTGTTGGCAAAGTGCCTTCTGATACTGCACCCACTGTGGAAGAATCTACTGTCGGGAATCTTTCTGTCGTAGTTCGTGCTGGACTTGCTGCATCTGTTGTCGTCTTACCAAACGGGGTAGCGTCTGGTGTGGTTCCTGATAGTGTCATTCCCTCTGTCGTGGTCGATGAGCTACTTGTGCTGTGAATGGTTGGGGTACTTTGGTTGACGGGACCTGCTTCTGTTGTTTGTTCAACAATATTCTGGCATGTGATATTTATATCCCAGTACGCTGTGTCGTCGCTGTTGAGTCGACAATCAGCATTTACGATTGGTAACAAAGTTTCTGTAAAGTTTCAAACAAATATTAGATGTGTTAGTTAAATAATTATGTTTATTTCCTTAATATAATTCGTATGGTTTTTGCTTTTCTTGCTTTTCTTTGTGTTATTCTCTTTATAGTTTCATTTTTAGGTTGTTTTGTCAGTTGTTTTTGTTATATTGAAATAAACTTATGCGATATGTTTAAAACCATGAATGTAAATTAAACAAAATCATTCATGCGTCGGCGCTTCTGTTCTAAGAGCGTTCATACTAAAAGCCGAAGAGTAACAAATAGGTCCAAAGAGTAGCTATTCAGCACTCTTTGGTACTTTTTGGAAACTCTTTGGCGCTATTTGGCACTCTTCGACACTCTTCGGCCTTTAGTAGGAGTTTTTAAAAGCTCCCATATCTACTAAGAGTCTACTAAGGCTCAGGCTTTAATATCTTTCAGTACCATCTATTTGAATTAAGCTTTTTCGAAAAATAAACAATTTGTCTTCACTTTGATTAAGACAGATTGAGTAGTTTTGTTTTCAATGTAACGAAAATGCTTTGGAATGATATAATTTCATAATCCACATGATCTTACCAGGACATAATTCCATAGAATCGAAGCTGGTTCCCACGTCCGCTGTTGGAAGCAGGATACCTCCGAAGTCTGTTCGTACTGTGCTGTTTAGGCAGGCGAGGTCTAGAGAGAGATCAAATTTTTTTTTTTTTTTTTTATTTTTTTTATCATTATTTTTCTTTTCATTAGGTCTCTTTATTCATTAGTTTATGATTAAAATTGTACTGAAAGCATTGGTGTGGTTATAATTGTTTAGTCATGCATATTTAATTGAAAGTATCTTCAGGACAGCAATACTGCAAACATTATTTAAAAAATACATGTACATTGTTAATACAGAATCAACTGAATTAGTCTAAAAATATTTTCTCATTCAATTCTTATTGATCAGAAGTCTCTCCTCCTGTATACAGGTCAATATGCAGGTGAATATTATATTCAGGGTATGCCATAGAATTGGACTTATTTATAATGGCATATTGCTATTTATCAATATTGAATACCATGGTTGGTGTTGTAACTTTTTAATCTAATGCCATATTGAAATAAACAAGGTATTGATAGATATAGCCCTAATTTCAATCAACATTATTTCCTGGCAAAAATATCAACATGTCAAATACAATTCTGAGCCAAAACATATTCCATTAGTTATGTATGATACTGGAATTAAGAGAAATGTGCATGATCTGATGATAGCATAAAATATTTTCATAATTAATAATTGTGACATTTCTATTTCTATTGTATCGTTTTCTCTTACTGAACACCACCTCAACTTCGAAGCAGCACGTAGCGGCGACTTCTTGACCATCGTCCGAATATACATACTGGACACTGGTCAAACCGGCAGGAAACATACTACCAGGAACATGCGATTGTGACGTCAGCACTGCAGATGATCGAGTGATCATCGGTTCGCTCCAACTGACCACTGCTTGCTGACCGTTGGCTGTATGGTTTGTGTAAATTGTCTCTTGGACAATTGCTGGACACCCGGTGATCAGGTCATTGGGTAGAGGATCTTGAGAGATAGATACAGAGAGAAAGCAATGTGCATGATGTTTACACTTAAAATGTTGGGTATAGGTTAACCTCTAACTGGGCAACTGTCCACGCCATAAGTAATGTAGGGCTTTCTTGGAAAGCAGGTCAGCTGCGCTGACTTAAAGAAACTACCCTACTAAAAGAAGACTTTAATAAATAATAAATAAATAAGTAATGGTTAAACTTTGAGCAACATGAAGCAAAATCCCATCATTTGGATATATGTTTACCTATAGTTGTGTTAGTATTATGTTGCTCAAAGAGTGCACATGTATGCATATTTCGTCTTCCTTTAATGAATATTATAAGATATTTAAAAGCATACTAGTATATTAAAGAATAATCGATGCGTCTTAGCTACTCTAAATAAACTGGTAAAAATATCAAATGGGCATAGCCTTGATTTAAACGACCGTATTAGTGACGATACAANCAACATACTCTTGTATTGCTTATTTATTAAAGTATATAGTTAGTCGCTGATGAACCTTCGGGCGAAACAGTCTGTACGACAATACTTGTAACTTGTTCTGCATAAATATAATATACTTTGCTCCCTCCGTGGTTGAGCACTGTCAGCCATTTTGCAGAGTCATACTATATTGATATATATATATATATGCATATGGATAAACATATTATATTAAGTTCACGTATTGGCACGGTTATATTAAAAGACGAGACGAGAGAAGGTGTGCATTCATGCCAATCTTAGTTTTTATTAAAACGTCCCAAATTTTCGGGGGCAACCTGCCCTCTTCTTCAGGGGGAAAAAAGTTCTTCAGAACTTGTTTTGTTTGACTTTCCCCTGAAGAAGAGGGCAGGTTGCCCCCGAAAATTTGGGACGTTTTAATAAAACTATGATTGGCATAAATGCACACCTTCTCTCGTCTCGTCTTATGCATATGGATATATATATATATATATATATATATATATATATATATATATGTCGTTTTTATATTAATATCAACTGCAAACAAATTTCGTTTATTTGCGGACGCTTCTTCATTAGTCTGAGTAGCGCGTCCAGCCAATCACTATTTATTCATGTATATTTATTATGATTATTTTTTTCTCTCATTTTATTTATATATTGATTTCGTGTTTGTATTTCGATTTGTTATTTTTAAATGGAAAATAAAAACAACAACAACATGCATTTATTGAAGGTCAAGTGTGAAATAATTGTATTTTCTTGCGTTACAACGTATAGCCAGAAAATGTTGTATACGAGTTTCCAGAAATGTTACGTAATATTGAAAGACGTAGTGATTCGGGCGAGCGAATCAGAGCAGGTTGGGAAGTTCAATTGCATTGATATTTAAAAGGTTCGGAATGTGCAGACAGGCAGGAGGGTGAAAAGGGTTCATTCTAGCTTTGCCAGACGACCGAACATCAATATTTCACAAAAGAATGAGTTAATGCAAAATATGTATTGCAATCAAAGGGTCTTTTTGCCATTAGGTTTTTCCAGAGAATTTGTTCCTTACGAGGTTTAGCTCTGGTTTTTTCAACCTAGGGAAAAGAGCCCGGTATGGGGCTTTTCTTATAGATGAAAGCCCCATGCGAGGTTAGGAAGAAGACACAATGGTTCAACAAATAGATTAACTGATGGTTTAATTTGAACGAAATTTTCAACGCAAACATAGTCATGTTTTTGGTTCAGTAATTGAATTTACGCCTTATAACGTTTAACGTGCATGTTTAAAATCGCATGTTGTATAATTTGCTCACAAATTGCGAGAAAAATATTGCAACCCAAAATAGTGTATAGGTACATCTTTGAAACCGATTTCATACGATTCTAGATTTGCAATGTTATATGCAACAACAACAAAATGTTTCAAATAAACTCCGGCTCACTCTATCTGGCAGGCTTCCCCCTGAATATTGTTGTAACTATTGTTTTTGTTGATGAATGGGTTGATATTATTGAATGATGGAAGAGAGTATACATAAATGGAAATTTTACAACAGATATATTTAATCTGCAATCTGAGAAAATATGTGATTATAGCCTCCGCATCATACACACATAAAAATTGTGTTCTAAATTTGCACACCTGGGGGTACAATCCGATGGAACACAAGAGATGAGCCCTACATGGTGCAAAGTTGTCTTTCAAAAGTTCGAAGATGTTTCCCAATGCATGCAGGGGTACAGTTCGGGACCGTTCGGGTTCAACATCTTTGGACTCCCACTCACATAATCATGACAGTCTTTGCGCATGAATGGGCATATCTTTGTTAATGGACAATCCTCCATTAAAAGGTTATTCGGCATTCACCAAGGGATTCAAACGTGTTTTGGGGTTGTGTTCGTATTTGTAAGTCTTGGGCGGGCCCTTTAAAGGGAGTAACCCCCCCCTCCTCTCCCCCCACCCGCCCTTGAAACGTTTTGGATCCACGTCTGATTATGGCAGGAGGGGCGGAATGATTTCGAGATTGGGGGCACATACACACGACATGCACACGTTGACGCACTTTTTCATACAGACACACTTGTAATTTTTTTAATGGGGGAAATTGCCCGGACGACTTGCCTCCCCCCTCCCAACCAAGCTCAGCTGGCCCTGGATTCACCTGAACAATCGACACCAGTAAACTGAGACGTACAGGAGCAGGTGCAGTTCGGATTGGCAACACCGCAGTTCTGACAATTCACTTTGAAAGAGGTATTCACATTGAAAGAAGTATACTTTTTTAACAGGAGAGTGTCTAATAACAAAATTTGCAAGTAATATTTATCTACTATTGCGCTTTTTTATGTAAAAATCAATAAGCACAATCCCATACACGTAACACACACACACACACACACACACACGTGGGCGCGGGCCCACACTTTTTCATACAGACAAATTTGTCAAAAATATTTGGGGGTAGCTTGGGCCCCTGCCTCCCCACCGGTCCTGTATACATTCACCTGAGCAGTCGACGCCAGTAAACTGTGGCGTACAGGATCATGTGCAGTTCGGTTTGTTAACACCTCATTTCTTGCAATTCACCTCACAGGTCGTCGAACATTCTGAAAAAAATAAACAAACCTTACTTTACTGGTTTATCTAAATGTTTACATTTATCATTTTGTTAATTTATTCATATTATATTCATTCAACTGGTTATTGATATATACATCAATGAATTACTTTATTTATTCATAGTACCGTATGCTCAATGAAAGTCCAATAATCACCATGCACAGTCAGACAGTATTTATTATGTTTTATTTCAGTAGGGTAACTCCATCAGTGATTGAAAAACTGTCGTCCTTGGAGGCCCTACAACAATTAAAATAAAATCTTACAATCTTGACATGTTCAATTGAAGATAAAGCAACACATCATGATGGACAGGCAGAGTTTAAATGAACATTTCGTCAATAAGATTTTGAAATCAAGAAACGGAAGGTGATTTTTTATGTGATTGATCTCCAACTAAAGGGTGCATTTCTCCATCATCCATCGTTTAGGACCTACAAAACCTTAGCAAATCAGTAATATAGATCAAGCCATGCTATCAGAAAAAAAAAATTACTACCCTCCCATGCCATATATATTGCAATATAGACCCAGTCTTAATTCCTTCAGGACACATGTATAAATCAATTTTATGCACTGGCCAAATGAAAAAAAAATGTTATAAAATATCTCAGGATTAGTTTCTGTACTTAAGAACGATAACTTTTTGGAATTATATTGCTCATTCTCAAAACCCAATGGCCAATACACGATGTGCCATAAAATTATGAAAAAAAAAACACATGCCCTGAAAGAACTGAGAGTGACGTCTTCTACTATAGGTTGTCTCTTTTTTTGTTTGCATAATATGGGATATAGATTTTGAAACTTTTTGTTAGCAGAAGTATTCAACAAGTCATGGAATATGTTCAATTTAAACAATTTTGCGAGAAGCCGTAGACTAATCTGCAAGTCGAGACATTGCATTTTTCTACCTTTGTCGTCTTTGGTCTTTGGTACCTAGCTAATGCATAACTCAAATAAGAATTGTTTTACCCTACGTAATTTACAAACCGTGTGTGACACTTTAATTTCAACAGTAGATATTTGTGATTTTGTTTTGCAATGAAGGAAAATAAGAAAAAACACGACAGGTGAATCAATGGAAAACGAACGTAATTTTATAAGTTGCAATACTTGTGGCATGGGAGGGTACAATCATTGTACATCACAAATAAAATTATTGTTCAAAGCTGAACTTCCATTGAGTGTAAGTCAAAATGACGAAACTACCCCTTCCCCCACTCTCCTCCAAAATCGCTAAAGTTGCTGGGAGCTCGTTTAAATTATCCATGCCACAAAGGTTTTTTTAAGAAAATGGATCCGTTGGTGTATGAACTTACCGTCTTTGGTTTCGTGCTCCAGGCATGTACCTAAATGGAAAATAGGAAAGAGTGTCTGTCATTATATAACCTTCTAAAATAATAACAAATGATACATAAAGGGTGCAAACTTGAAAAAAAAAAGGAAGTTGCGATCCAAAGCGAAACAAAACTTTGAAAGATGCAATATCGTACTGATAGCCTCAAGCAGAAACTGTATTATTGTCTAGATTCCTTGTTTGATATATTTTAAAGTCACCAAATTATGTTTGAGAGCGTGACACGGTTGGATAGGGCGCTGGTTTTAACCAAGGGATCCCATATACTCAAAAACGCTGGTTCAAATCAGAGTGCTAAATCATAACCTTTTTAATTTTATTTTTTTCACTTAGAATCAGGCGCGCACCGTGGGGGGGGCTATGGGGGCGCCAGCCCCCCGGGTAAGCGGAAGGGGGGCGCAAAAAAAGAGAAAGGAGAAGAAAAAAAAGAAAAGAGGAAAAAAAAGAAAGGGAAAAAGAAAAGGAAAAAAGAAAGAAGGGGAAAAAAAGAAAGAAAGGGAAAGAGGAAAAGGAAAGGGAGAAGGCTGTCTCTTATACACATCTAGATGTGTATAAGAGACAGGAATTATAATGGTCAACTTCATATATATATATATATAATCGAATTCAATCATCCATTTAATGAACTGAAAGGAACAAAATTACTTGCCATATATGATTCCTCATATCCATCATAATTCTAAATCATAATCTAAATCATAATTTTAGATCGTTAGGAAATGAAGGGAATACATGACCAACATATGTAACAAATAGATGACGGTGATTCAAATGTGAGCAAATAAAACAATTATACGCTATTGATTAAAAAGAATAATTGTGCAGAATGCATATGTATACTACCTTTCCTTGTTAGGATTCGGAACATACTCATATTGTTCACTTCTCCTGTATTACCCGCATTATCAACCCGCTTTCTTAACTTGAATGATACCTTTCAGAAAGAGAATGCTAATCTGATAATCTAAAAGCTAGAAATGACGCTTCAATGATCACTGACTATTTTGAATGCTAACTGGCTCGTTTCTAAATTGAATGAAAAGAA
>BQKZ01001214.1:48374-65798 GCA_036244855.1 Temnopleurus reevesii | reverse complement strand
CCCCCCCCCCCCTCAAAAGCAACAATAAAAGCCGTTATTTTCTTTACTTTTCCTCTTTTGGTATTCTTTCCTCTAAATAAAAAATAAAAAGGTAACAGGGATGATTTTCTAAATTTCTCTTCCAAAAATCTGTAATGGGAGGAGGGATAGATAATATGTGCTGTAAAATAAGCCTTCCATTTAGTTGAGATTTGTCCGTTTCGGCCCTGATAGAGTATGAACTTTCGAGTTTTTATTGTATTTTCACCATGCATTTCAAACTTTCCATGATATTTATTTTCACAGCGGAACGTCTTGAAATTGTAGAGGTTGGCATTGGTTGATAAATTTTTTTCTGGGAAAGTAGATTGAAAAATATGTTTTATTCGACTACAATGGAACGTGATATTGACATTGCAATGACAAAGAACGGGTAGGGACGGAAATATGCGTTCTTAATTCAATATGTCTGATGACTTTGCTGACGTCTAAGATTTGCTGTCGATTCTGAAAGATTTGTTTGACTTACGGCAAAGTTTATCGTCACATTCCATGAAACCAGAGTCGCATCTTGTACAGCTAGTACCATTCTCATTTGGCTTAAGGCCGACTCATCACATTTGCGTTTTTAGCCTGCATCGGCCAGCGTTTGTTTGTTTTTATTAAAAACGCTCCCTAAACGCACAGCATACGCGGATCATACGATGGACTAACATTCGGCTTGCGCCATGGCTTGCGCTCAAGTAGCGTACGCTGAGCGTCAGTCTTCCGTTTGACCTGCGTCTTTGTGCATTCATAACAGGGAGTATTTTTAATTTCCAAATACGCTGGGGCCAACGAGGCTTAAAACGCAAAGATGTGAGTCGGTCTTTACCTCTTGTGATTATACGAAATGGAATTTTTAGTTTGACTTGGAAAGTTTGATTAAATATTTTTAACTACCTGCGAACGAAATATTGAGTTTTCATTGGCAAAGAATCAATAAGAAAATAAACATGCACTCTGCATTCAATATCGCTTTGCTGACGTACGGATTTACTGTTGATTTTTAAAGATTTGTTTGACTTACGGCAAAGTTTATCGTCACATTCCATGACACCAGACTCGCATCTTGTACAGCTAGTGCCTTTCTCATATGGCTTGGTATCACGTAAAGGCCGACACACACCTTTGAGTTTTTAACCTGCATCGGCCCTGCGTTTGTTTGTTTTTATTAAAAACGCTGCCTAAACGCACAGCATACGCGGATCAGACGGTTGACTGACGTTCGGCTTGCGCTCAAGGAGCGTACGTACGCTTAACGTCAGTCTTCCGTTTGACCTGCGTCTTCGTGCTTTATTAGCAGGGAGTATTTTTAATTTTCAAATACGCTGAAGCCGACGAGGCTTAAAACGCAAAGATGTGAGTCGGTCTTCACCTCTTACGATTATACGAAATGTAATCCCAAGTTTGACTTGGAAAATTTGATTGAATTTTTTAACTACCTGCTAACGCAATATTGAGTTTTCATTCGCATAGAATTAATAAGGAAAGAAACATGCATTCTTCATTCAATATCTCTTTGCTGACGTCCAAGATTTACTGTCGATTCTGAAAGATTTGTTTGACTTACGGCAAAGTTTATCGTCGCATTCCATGACACCAGACTCGCATCTTGTACAGCTAGTGCCGTTTTCGTATGGCTTGGTATTCCTCCTGTTACCTCTAATGATAATGCATAATAAACGAAATATATCATAATGATATTATATTAAAAACATAATCTTAATTACTATAGCAATATGGCCCTTTTGTCTATATATGATTTAGATTCTACCGTATTAAGATCGAAAGTATACAAGCTCCTTTCTACATGACTTGTACTTTATTGAAAAATAATTTCAGTTAATCACATCACCCTGGGTGGTATTTCACCAAGAATAATTCAAAAACAACTTTATGAACGAGTGGTATCGGGTCATGTGCTTAAGTGCTTATAATGATCAATGATATTACGCGTATTCAAATGATAGTCCAGTTGAGGACTGAGTGTTCTGATAGCACCCACCTCTGCATATTCACTTTATACACTGTACACACAGGGGTATACATATATTAGAGGGTTATGTAAGGACTCTATGGTTGAGTGCTGTGCAGTCCCTGTGTGTACAGTGTAAGTGAATATGCAGAGGTGGGTGCTATCAGAACACTCAGTCCTCATCTGGACTAATTCAATGAAAGAACTGATACCAGTCGTTCTAATAGTCGTTCTTAACTTTAAGAACGATTTGGTGAAAGACCACAATGGGCGCACTCATTTTTTTTAGAATGATTACGGATTATTTTTTTATCCTAAAAAGGATTGCAATTTTAGTATTCCCACAACTATTGAACCTCGCATAAAATTGTATATACTTGTAGTCCTACAAATTTAACAGTGATCCCTAGCTAATGAATAAGTTTTTCTCCAACGCATTTCAGAGTGAGGGTTCACATTATAGATATAATAATGCATTACCAGCATAGGCAAGTATAGGCAAGGTTCCTCAAAAAGAATCAATTTAAATAACGTTTTCATAGATGAATAAGAAATGATAAAGATCAGTTTTCAATGAACGAGATACAAGGATACCGTATGTGTAATATCAATACAAGAATCGAAAAAAACGAATAATTTAGTCATTACAGTTCTAAGCGACATATCCCGCAGCATATCCAACAATAGCGTATACAGTCCCTACTTAAAATTTTATTCACAGGCAGTTCAGTTTTAATGAATAGTTATGATGCCAAATGTTTGTTCATTTCATACTGTTTTAAACTGAATATGTCATGAAAGCTATATAAAAAAAAGTTTGATACTTGTGACGTTTTAATGAATAATTTTGGGTTTGTACATTCACAATATTCAAAACTTCGTGACCTTTTAACGAAAACTTTATTGCAAAGTATATTGATTTGTCTTCATTCTAATTTTCATTTTCCTGATACACAGTATTCCATACATTTGATACCGGTATATCATCCCCGTATTTTAAATCACGACAAACAATATTGAATGACGTTCCTTGGGTAGACTTATAAGGTTTCCCACGATATCCATTTGAAACGTAAATATGCAGACACTTGATTTATTATCTGTCGCATTTATTTACTATCTGCAAATATTAAACCTTTGAATAATTCCTCAATGGATTGGGATTTTCTATTTGATTATAATCCCTGTGAGACATATCTCTGTGTACGTCACTATGGAAAGGAAATAAATAATAAGATGAAATAATAAAAGGTTGAGTCGAGAGCGTATTCATTATTTAATCATGTCTTTAAATCTTGTCCCTTTATTTATTTTTCACACGGCATCGTTCTTGAGTAGGTTTAAACGAGTATGTTTTGATTCATTCTACTTTTGAACTGTCAAAGCAATTTCGAATTTCATATTTCGATACGACCGGCGGATCTATACTAGTTTTGACTATAGAACGGGGGCCTATGGCTATACAAAGTAGCGGGGGCACATCCCCCACCCCCCTTAGATATAGGGTTAAGAGTGAAAGGGAAGGAGGAAGAAAGTGAGAACAGAGAAAGATCGAGTTTGAGAGGGGGTACGATATAGACGTATTAAGATGGGAAGAATTAACGAAAGAATATTAAATTGTGATATACAAAAAATATGAATGGGATGTATGGGGCGAAAAAAAAGGAGATTGTGGGAACGAAGTCGAAAATAGTCAGATGAGATGGGAGGTATGGAGAGAAGTCGAGAAATAAACTGGAAATGAAAAAGTGGGGAAAATTAATTAGACAAACCAAAATAATGTATTTGGATAAGACTTTTAAAAGGGTGTTGGCATAGGGTAAAAGTTGGTCATAGAATTTTGAAAATACATTTTACAAGTCACCATGGTTACTTGCTTGATTGCTTAGTCCAAAGTGCAAGGTTGTTTTCAAATCGCAAAAAAAAACGGAACTCCTTTCTTAATAAATGGTTAAAAGGGATTTCTAGATGAAAGGTAGCGTTTGGATGTTTACGAAGATAATAATCATTTTCTAAGATTTGGCTCTAGGGGCTAAGCCATAATTATTACATATGAAGATGCGTTTAAACCTAGCTCAGAAAATCAAATACAAGACAGTCTAATATGCGATCCTCACGGGTGAAAAGATTAGTTGCATTTAATTTTCAGATTTTTGTTTAAACGCAACCTTTAATGCAATAGGGCACAGATAGACTGAAAGATATATCTCATACCACTGCTGTAAATGAATTTAGTTGCAAGCATTATCATAATTCGTTCGTGTTTTCACGACGTGATACTGGAAGGGTAATGTTGCATGAAGCTAGAAATAATACCATTGGAACTTTTGAATTGCTTCGTGCAACATTACTCTTGGTTTACTATTAATTTGTGAAAATATGGATGAATTATTAGTGAAGAAAACCAGGGATATCAACTATAATTATCACAATTTTAACACTCAGTTAAAAAAACAACTCACAGTTCCATGTAGTTGCAAGCAACGATGTAATTATTAGTGAAGTTGACCAGTATATCGCAACCGATAGGGCAGAAGCTCCTCGCACAACCAACTCGCGATGATACATCCCATACCAACTGGATAAGAAAAAAAAAGAAATTAAGATTAAGATAAAAATATAAATCATAACCTCAGACATTTTATACACATCACGATATAAACTATTTCCGAAAAATTAGGTCAAATGGAAATTCGATGCTCCTATTTAAATCGAACCGACTTTTGAGTGTTGTCTCGATCCGCACACTATTGTCTATGGCCCACTTTACTTTTCGGAAATGCTTTCGTGTTACATTCTGTTGAACTCATTAATCATCGCTTCACCGTATAAGGTAAATTGTATTCAAATGATTCTTGCTTATCTCATCTAAACATAAGGAAACACTTAAGAATATTGTAGACCTGTATGATTCTTCATCCTCTACCTCTCCCTCACATAATTATTAATAAAGTTGACCAGTGTCACATCCGATAGGTCAGAAACTCCTCGCATAACCAACCCGTGATCAGTGATGATACATCCAACACCAACTGGACAACATAAATTTAAAGGGGAACTTCACCCAGACATTGATATTCTTTCAGTGGATGGAGAAAAATACACTGATCAAACAGCGAAAATTTGAGCAAAATCTGACAGTCCATTCAAAGTTTTGATTTAAGCCCCTGATGGGATCCTTAAATTGGCAACATACACAAACAAAATGGCTGCCAACATGGAGAACTCTGCATTCACTTTGTATACAAAATTTCACATTTTGTTCCTTTAATAGAAACGTAGATAAGGAATCAACAAGATTCATCCCAAAATGCATGCATAATCATTATGTCCATATCATATTTGAAGAGGGAAGTAACACTTTGTCTACTTTTACAGAAAATGTGAAATTCTGTGTACAAAGTGAATGGAGAGTTCTCCATGTTGGCAGCCATTTTGTGAAGGTAGGGTGCCAATTTAAGGAGCCCATGAGGGATAGAAATAAAAACTTTGAAAATTCATAACTTGTGAACGGATTGTCGGATTTTGGTCAATTTTCTATAGTTTGATAATTGTAGTTTTCTCCACCCACTGAGAGCACATCAATGTCTAGGTGAAGTTCCCCTTTAAAGAAAACGAAAGAACACTGTATGAGGTAAAAACATAATATTAGAGCTTTTATAGACATACATTGTTGGTGTATTCGGTTGCAACCGATATTAGGACGGAAGCTCTAATCTAGATGATACATCCCATACTAACTAGATAAGAAAAATAAACAAAATAAATAACGTTCGAGATGAAAATAATACCTAAAAACTTTATGCACATCCTTTATGTATTTTGTTACACTCATTTATCATCGCTATGATATAAGATGAATTGTATTCAAATGATTCTTACCATGTCCCAACATAAAAGAAACAATCAAGAATATTGTAAAAGTGTATGATTACTCAGCTTCTACTTCTCCATCTGGTCAGTTTTTATGAGTATATAACAATGAATAAAATTATTTTTTTTTTAAAGTAAGTTGTATTGTAAAAATCTTGAAGTTAGTTTTCCTTTTTATGGGCGCATGCTCTTAATCTCATACCCCAAATCTGAATATATGATGAAGTATAGAAACTTTGACCAAATACCTCGTATGTTTAAGTGTAATGATCGTAATGTAAGAGCAAAGATTTACTGTTATACCATACAACGTCCAAGTTCGGAAGGGGAAGGAAGGTTGGGGGCGGCTTTTTGGGTTTGTATACTTTTTTATGTTTTAATGTGATAATGATGATGATGATGATGATGATGATGATGACGACGATGGTGATGATGGTGGTGATGATGATAGCCTCTTGTATAGCGCCGGTCACCGCCTCGGCTGGGCACTCATGGTGTTTAATTACTCAAAATAACGAAAAACAATCTACACAATGGTTCATTATAACAAATTCCTTATTTTCTTTAATCTTAAGGATTTTAACTTTATTGTGCAAAGAAAAATGGCCCAAGATAAAATAAAGTTATAACTTTAGGGCCCTAGAAAAATCATAATCATTGAAAATAAAATTGGGGATAGACTCTTTATCAAGGATTTCATAACGTTATTGTTATAACTTTTGGGCAATGTAAAAACATCATTGAAAAAATTGAGGATTGCAAACCTGTGTGTAATGACTGCATATCTTCCCTTCCTGGCACGTGTCAGTATCATAGTCATACCACTGCCATTCATTCCACCAGCTTCTGACTGGACCAGCCCCGTCGGGTACACTGAACACGAAGCCACGCCAGAGGTTCTGGCCGACTGGGACGTTGTCGGCCGCTGGAGGGAAGCCATGCTCGNCCCCCCCCCCCCCCCCCTCGTATAGATCATGGACAGCAATTTAAATCTTCACATATGTTTGTAAAGAATCATTAAGTTAGTAGAAAGGCACAACCCAACTGAACAAAGTGGAGTCTTCCTGTTTTGGAACAACTAAAAAAAAGACACATATGAGAGTGTAAACAATCATATTACTTCATATCTGGTAAATACTGTGCTGCTGTCCTACTTGAGCACTAGCCTCTCCCTGACAATCCCAGCGTAAAAAAAAGAAGAACTGCTAATTTGCAAGCACATACCCTAGACTTTCGGTGTGTGCATGCGCAGATCATGATATATGGTGTGCATATTGTGTGACTACATCACACACATACAGCATTGCTCTACCCTCAGAGCATGCAGACACACAATGCATACCCCTGTATCATTCTCTGTGTGTGCGCACAACGAAACCCAAGGGTCTGTTCTGGCAGACTAAAGAAATGCAGCTTTTTTTTTTTTTTTTTTTACTTGTCAATGCAAACGTATGAAGACCCTGAATACGATGATAAAAAAAAGAAGACAATAACGCACCCATCAGAAAATATATTGTCTAAATGTTGGCAAGTATGGTATGGAATTAATTGTTCATTCATGTGTGTAGCACTAAAATTACACGATTGTTTTTGTGTTTTGTTTTGTTTATGGGTTTAGGTTTTTCTGATGGTATAAGAAACACAAATATTGTTTAGTTATGATCCTAATGCGTTGGATTAGTGTGATCAGAAAAAAAAAACATATTTAGTAAGTCCTGTTGGTGAATTGAATGCGGTTCTCGATTATGTAGTAAATTAATCAATCAGTACAAAAATCCACGAGCAGGATAAAGAAACAGCAGAATAATCCTCTTTTGCATGCAGACTAAGATAATAAGATACAAACAAAGAAGACAATAACGCATCCCTTAGAAGTGAAAACAAAATACCAAAAGGATACAAAGTAAACAAAATAAATGAATAATAAATAAATGTTGCATTGCTTGTATTATTCTCTAGTTTTCTTCTTCTTCTTTTTTATTTTTTTTTTATTTCCAATGCATCAGAACATATCTCATGTAGACTTCCTCACCATGTAGTCCATATTCGAAGCTTCGGGGAAAACCTGCCGCCGGTAGTTATTATGAATATCAACCAAATTCGCTTGTTCTTCAGCACTGAAAGGCAAGGGTATTCCAGTTATATTATTTGCTTGCAGTTTTCTTTGGCATGCATCCGAATCGTCTAGAATCTGCCTCTTTTCGATCCGACGTTTTGCATGAGAATCTCCCGCTTTTATTTCACCATAAATTTCCGATTGGCCATGTCGTCTGCTACTACGTAGTGAATTAACACTAGAAAAGATGGTTTGAAGAATGATGAATCCAATGGCAAAAATACAAATGGTGATTTTTAGAAGTTTTTGCGCCATCTCGGTGAAATAGTTTCAAATGTATGTTCAAGCAATAAACAGATAAAATCAGTCTCTTTCGATCAGGATTTGTGCAACAGAAAAATCAATGGTCGCCTGGTTACACACACGATAGGAACTTATTAAATAACATAAAACGTTTAAAAAACAGCAAAAGCTCCGAACTGATAAATTTTCTGTCTAGTTCCAACTGTAAGACTCAATTCGAGAATGAACTAAAAAGTTATCTTCATAATGAGTACAAAAAGAAAATAGCAATCCAAACGTAACATCCATTAATACAAGATTGAACTTAAAATGTTATCTCTGTAGTTTATTGAGTGCATAAGAAAAGTAGAAAATAATCCAAACATAACATTTCGTGCATGATAATTTTTACGAGGTGCCTGTTTCTGCGGAAATACCGAGGCATCAATGAACAGCAAACACTTCCTGGGGCGTCAAACTTGTCTTGTCTATTCTGTACTTGAGTCTGACTTGACTGCCACACATTTTTGGAACCATTGAACGAGGCCACCGCGGAAGTTACGCCTTCCAAAGGTAAACATAATAGGCATTTTCATATTGCTTTCATCATGATTGAAAGACGTGTATTGGACAATAGGGGATCCCTGACATCCCTGAATAGTGAGACGGTGAGAGAAGGAATGGGTGGGAGTAAGAGAGAGGAGATGAGAGAGAGAGAGAGAGAGAGAGAGAGAGAGAGAGAGAGAGTGGAGAGAGACAGGGCAAAAGAGAGAGAGAGAGAGAGAGAGAGAGAAAGAGGAGAGAGGGAGAAGAGTATGTGCGTGGAGGGAGACAGGAGGGCGAGTGGGGAGAGAGGGGGAGAGTGAAGGAGAGAGAGGCAGAGAGAGAGAAAAAAAGAGAGGGGGAGACAGAGGAGGGTAGAGATAAAGAGGGTAGAGAGAACGAGGGGAGAGAGAGAGGGGGAGGAAGAGAAAGAGAAAGAGGAAAACAAGCAGGAGAGTTCGAAGTGCACGCGTGCAAAAACGCCAGATCATTTAAAAAGTATAAATGATTGTGTAAAACCAATTATCGATTCTCCTAATTTTGCCCCCAAAATTGTTTTATGAAACATACATCATTTTGCACAAAGTCATAGCGTACCTGATAAATGGCGCACAAAGAGAAGGAGAAAGAGAAAATCAAGGGAATAAAAAAAGCGGAATCAAAACTGATAGCAGAAGCTATATACCGGTATTCTCATCTTGGAAATAGTTCACGATGCGAAAAAGTTTGCAAACTTTTCTGCGCGCGCAGAGTATTGATGACGTCAACGCTCTTTTAAATGCGCATGCGTGTTGAATTGGTTACCAACAACTTTCCCATTGTGTGTTACTTGCTTTTTGATCTCACTTGTGCAAACAAGCGATATCTTTATTCGGACTTTTTCGGATTTCTTTTAGGAATTTTGAAGTTTCAAAATGGGTTCTTGCAGATCTAAACCGGTTTCTCAGGATGCTGTTGAAATTCAGGAGCGTAATCGCCGCCCTTCTGACAGTGCTAGGACTGGCTGTTTGACTGGTGTTAGGAAAATCTTCTCTCGGAACATGAAGGTGAATAACACTTTCGGAAGAAAAAAATATATACGTAATAGTTACATTTATATATTGTCTAATTGTTGAAATATATGCAAGGGAGTTAGTTGTTCATTCAAGTGTGGTGCACTCAAATTACAAAAAGAATAAATGTGCGTTTTTGTTTTGTTTCGGGTTATAGATTATCTTGCGGTAACAAACACAAATATCGTTTAGTTATATTCCTACAATGCGTTGGATTTGTGTGAACAGAATAACTCATTGAATATGTCAGGTGGGTGAATTGAATGTAGTTTTAAATCATA
The DNA here is from genome assembly GCA_036244855.1 of Temnopleurus reevesii. NCBI lineage: Eukaryota > Metazoa > Echinodermata > Echinoidea > Temnopleuroida > Temnopleuridae > Temnopleurus > Temnopleurus reevesii. Next base: position 55,715 of record BQKZ01001214.1, on the reverse strand, counting down.
TCACAAGACATGAAGTGACGAAAAATTGATTCTCGGTTATGAAGTAGATGAATTAAAAACTGAAGACTACTCGATAAAAAAATTCACAAACAAGATGGAAGAGATAAAAAAAAATAATCGTATAACCTTTGCATGCAGAATAAGATGATTAGTCTTTCTTTACTCGAATAAGGTGTACTGAGAAAAAATCGACCGCATTTCTATCTTAATGCGCATAAAAAAACAGTCGCATATACCCAATGTATATCAAAAACTTTGTAAATTTCAAGAATTAATGAAATGTCACTTTGAAATTGCAGTTTCAGAAAAAGGCCATTGAACTTGTACAGGTTTTCTGTACATGTGCACAGAAATTGTTAATTCTCCAAGTCATGACTTTGGGAGAACCTTTGTAATGCAGGATCCTGCGCTTGAAAAGAGAGAGTATTGAAGACAAAAGTATGACAATACAACATCACCTTTTGACTTCCTTAATATAGCAGGAAAATAAACAACTCTACTGCATTTATGAAAATATAACATCACCTTTTCATTACAGAAAAGAAACAACTCGACTGTAATTTCCATGATCTATTGATTCTTTTTACAGGCCCCTGTTCGTCGTACTGCTTTCGAAATGCAGACCCCCAATGATTTAAGTTTGGTAACTAAAGAGGAATTTAGTCCAACACCAAAATACTTAAAATAGATGAATGATATATCGTTATCATAAACAAGTTAATATCTTTCAAATTATCCCTGACTTCACGTTCCATTTCTTTAAGACGCCTGTTCGTCGTTCTGCTTCCGAGACGCAGACCCTCAATACCTTCCTCAACGGCATGATCGAACTCCCTGTGGGGCTTTCGGGCATGATCTTGAGTTTGATGTCTAAAGAGGACTTTATTTCAACACCAAAAAAGTTTCAAAAATAAAAACAAACACATTTTTTTTGTTCTCGTAAACAAATTTATTTCTTACGAATCACCCATGAGTTCACATTTCATTTCTTTAAGGCCTCTGTTCGTCGTTCTGCTTCCGAGACGCAGATCCTCAATGCCTTCCTCAACGGCATGGACTCCCTGGGGCTTCGGGCATGATCTTGAATTTGGTAACTAAAGAGGAGTTTATTTCAACACCAAGACAGTTTTATTGTTATCAGAAACAAATTAATTTCTGACATATTATCCATGACTTCACTTTTCATTTCTTTAAGACGCCTGTTCGTCGTTCTACATCCGAGATACAGACCCGCAATGCCTTCCTCAACGGCGTGGATTCCCTGATCGACAGCATCGGATACGATGACGTAGACATGCTACAGACCAATAGCGAGGCTGCAGTTCATGACGTCACTACCTTCGTGACCAATNGAAGGGACGAAAAATAGATTCTCGGTTATGAAGTAGATGAATTAAAAACTAAAGACTAATTGAAAAAAAAAAGAATCCGCAATCAAGATGGAAAAAATAGTAAAATAATCGTGTAATGCGTTTGTATGGAGAATAAACAGACTTGCTTTACTCGAACACGTGGTGCTGAGAAAAAAATAGACCACATGTCTATTTTTAAATACATTTAAAAAAAACTGTCGCAAGTACTCAATTTGTGTTAAAAACTTTACAAATTTTAAGCATGTCACTTTGAGATTGCAGTTTCTGAAAAGGGCCACTATACTAGAAAAAAATGTACACAGAAATTGTTCATTCTTCATGTCATGTTTTTTTATGACAACCTTTGCAATGCATGATCTTGAGTTTTAACAGAGGGAGAATTGAAAACACTTCAATTATAACATTAATTCATTTATGACATCACCTTTTATTACCTGTGGCAAAATGGCAGAAGAAGAAACAACTCTACTGACATAGTTTACTCTTTTTAATGATCCATTGATTCCGTTTAAAGGCCCCTGTTCGTCGTATATAAACAATGAAAAACAAATAGATATCAATATTATCAAAATATTGATATTCCCGAACAATTTTTCCATCTTACTAATTATCCATGACTTCTCAATTCATTTCTTTAAGACGCCTGTTCGTCGTTCTGCTTCCGAGACACGAACCCTCAATGCCTTCCTCAACGGCGTGGATTCCCTGATCGACAGCATCGGGTACGATGACGTAGACATGCTACAGACCAATAGCGAGGCTGCAGTGCATGACGTCACTACCTTCGTGACCAATGATCTTGAGGAGTCGAGGTCCGCCTATGCTGCAGTGATTGACCAGTGGCAAGAAACGTCATCTCTGGCAACTGGATTGGCTCTGACCAAGGCCAAGGACGAGGAGGAGGCGAGGCCTTCTACATCCTATCAGAGGGACAATGGAATGTCGGCCCAAGACTTCCTCTCTTACCGTAAGTTATATTTCTTCACCCTATCAATGTTAATTTTCTCAGAAGAGGCAAAATTATAAACAAAACAGCCTAAAAGGGGGAAATGAGGATCGGGTGAATGATGAAATGATGTAAGATGAAGAGGATGATTATTCACTCTAAAAAAATTGGAATGCAATTTTGCACCATTAGGGGTTGGTGCAAATAGCAGGACCATTTATCATTTACGGTGGAGATCACTATCCTAATGGCCTCCCCTATAGTGTGATGCCATCGTTCCAGTGGTTGCATTCCCAAGGGTGCAAAATCGCATCCGAATATCTTAGTATATAATGATGAAAAGGAACATAAACATAAAAACATAAAAAAGAAGAGAAAAAAAGAGGAAAATGAAGCCAAAAGAGCAAGAACACGAATAAGAAAAATAAAAATAAGGAAAACAGGAAAGCGCATAGAATGAGAAGTTATTCTAGAGCATCCAAAGTTGTTGTTTTATACTAAAACCATAAGAAGAAAACGGCTCTCTAAGAGCTTTTTTTCAACCAAACATTACATCATTTAAAAAAAAATCATGGTAAAAACGGAAATTTTTATAATTTTGAATGAATCATGAAAAAAAACCCTTCTGAAGTGGATTTTCCTTTTCATTAAAAGATCGGTCCATCAATGATGACGAAAGCGATGACGATTCCTTTGTTTCCGACTTCGAATCCTGTGCTTCGGACGTCGTTGTCGATGCTGACGTCGAGTCCAATGACGATGTCGAAGTCGTAGAGCTTGTCTATTCAGATGATGATTGTAAGTATCTTTCTTGAAGAATGAAAAAGTCATACATGTTTATGTTCATCAAATTAATTTGAGGAGAAAGCGACAAAAATTAAAATATGAAGAATTGAGAAAAAAAATAACTATTATTATCAGTGTTGAGTTATGCAGGCCTAATTACAAAACATGCATGGTTCATTTAAAATGCCGGACCCAGAATATGCTATAAGAAGGGGGTGCAAAGAAAAATTTTGACTTGCAAAAAATTCGTGAACGAAAATGAACAAAAAGAGAATCGTGAAAGAATCTTGATTCCAAAGGGGGGGGGGGGGAATGCAGTGTATTGCTTTATATGAAGCTAAATTAAAAGGAGGGGCACTCTTTGAATCAGAAATAGGAGGGGCGGCCCTGCAACCCCATTTCTATATGGCTAGTACAGGTTGAAAAGGTAAAACAGCACATATCATTTGAGGCAATACCAAGTCCGTCAACAAAAGTATAGATATTGATACACATTCTGAAATCATTATTTAAACAAATTCTCAAATCAAGATGTGTGACCTAAAATGTATTACATTCAGATTGATACAAAAATAACAAAAGTGCAAAGAAAGAGGCGCTAATGCACTTTGGTATCCAGCCAAACCTTAACCCTAATTCGAAGCCTAACCCTAATCCTAACCCCAAACCTAACCCTAACCCTAACCCTAATGCTAACCCTAAACCCTAACCCTAACCATAAATCCTAACCCTAAACCCTATAACAATACTCTAACTAAAGCCCCGGTCACATAGGACCCCGAAAGCAACACGATTCACCCCGACTCGTTGTTCTGAGGCAGTTAACTGTGAATTAACAAAGAGTCGGGGTGAATCGTGTTGCTTCCGGGGTCCTATGTGACCGGGGCATTAGACTGGATACCAAAGTGCATTAGCGCCAAGAAAGACGGATAGGTCATGCATTGAATTCAAGTTTTTTTTTAAACCACAGAACGTTGATTTCGAAGCCTAATTATTTCCACAACTTAGGCTATAGTTGACATACACCATCCATGATTTAGGTAATCTGGCAGTTGAGAATTTTTTAAACGAAAACAATGTTATACAATGCAATTAAATAGATTTCATACACCTTCACATATTTCATCAAATCCATTCATTATTCAGTGTTGGAAATTTTCTTATTAAAAAAAATACCATCAGATATGATGTCCATTGTTGTTTTAATCTATCCCAGTAAATAACAAATATATATAACTACACTGTAGACACCGATGATGAGGAGGACGAGGATGTCGAGCAGATGAGGGAGGAGCAGAGGGAGATGCTCGCGGTCATGCCATCGCTTGAGGAGTCGAGTGATGATGAAACGACCAATGTGATTGGTCAGATGGTGATGGTCCAGAAGAGTGACCATACCCAGAAAATCGGGATGACCGACATTCAACATACAGGTTAGATAATACCTCATAAAGATTTGGGGAATTCGTATATTTAATTAGAATAATACTTTAACTAAGAAATAGACATTGATTAAAAATATAAAGTTGTAAAAAGAATTCGAATTAGTTCCCAGTCTGTGTTTGCTCATAAACCGAAATGTTATCGGCGTTGACATAAAATAATGCCCTTCCGGTCATATTGCTTCCCGCTTTTCTTCGATTCGTCCTTTCTGCTCCTTCTTCTTCATCGTCGTCTTCTTCTTTGTCTTCTTCTTCTTTGTCTTCGTTTTTTTCATCTTCTTCTTCTCCTTCTAATCTTTTTATTCTTCTACTTTCTCTTCCCTCTTCTCTATCTCTCCCTCTCTCTTTCCTTTCCTCCCTCTCTATCTAACTTTTTTCCACCTCTTGTTTATTCCGAATTTCCTTTTTCCCTCTTGTGCCTCACCATTTTACCCTAAATATTTTCCCTTCATCTATCATTAGTTTCTGAATTGTATAACATTCGACTCTTTTGAGATTATCTGGCAATTAAATTAAATTTCAGATGACGACTGCAGCATCTACCTGTCTAGCGAACCATCAAGTGATGACAAAGATATGACGTCAGATGATGAGGAGATGAAATCAGACGACGAGGATGATGATAATGATGGCGATGATGATGACGATGATATCACCGATGACATCGAGGTCGGTTTCGCAGCCTCTCTGATCTGGAGTTTCTTCCACAGTGCCATCTCCGGCGTGGGCCAGTTCGTCCAGGAGATCGTGGGCGATGGCGTGGTTGGCGACTATCTGGAGGGAGCTGTAGTCATCACCAGGGGGTCTTGATGAGGGTGATGACGACGAGGAGAGGTTGGAGGTTGTCGCCGGGTTGGACGACGGGGATGACGACCAGGAAGGATGATGAGGTTGATAGCTGGGAGATAACTGTGTGCGCCACCAGGGAAGGTGGTGAAGTTATGGATATGACGTTGATGAGACCGATGTCGCCGGCCCTTCACGATTTTTCAATAATCTGGAGCTTCTTCAGACGTGGGCCAGTTCATCTATAGGAAACCAGACGACGGCGTCGGTGGCGACTTTCTGGGAGCTGTAGTCGTCACCAAGGGGTTATGACGACCAGCAAGGGGTGGAGGTCGTCGCCGGGTTGGACGACGAGGATGATTTGTAATTCTCGAAAAGGTGCGTGATGAAAAGTATTTTGAGGTAAAAAAAAATAGTATTTTGTCTTCTTATTACAACCAAAATATAGAAATAAATTCATACAACTTTTTTTCACTCAAGGTCACAAAATAAAAGAGGGTCTGAATATAAACTTGCGCATTATTAAATATTTGCAGAAGAAGTTATCAACATTATACTCATTTGTGTCGGCCTGCCATGTAAATTCTCTGTATCATACAATAACGCATCAATCTCATCTTCCTCCCCTATTCCTTCAGATGGATATCATGGGAGTCCATTCCCGCCTCATCTAGCAATGGCATCTCACGATATCCCCGTGATGTCTTCATCATGCATGTCTCATCATGTTGCTACGTACTCCTAAGTGTATCATGGATGAGGGAAGAAGAATGTTAAGACCTGTGAACTGTGTGAGTATTATAATTTCTTCAGTGAATCGCATCTGTCATGTTTAAAACATTTTTTTATACATAATTTTTTTTTATCAAAATTAATCAAGCCGCCTGTTATTACATTCACATTAATGAAAACACAAAATAATGCAAGAAGGAAGGAATTATACACTTTCAGGATATCTATGAAAAATGAATAAAGCGTTCACCGTCGCTTTCTTACTGCACAGTGTGCCTATATGTAAGTGAGATTTTTAATATTATCTTTTAAAGCACTAAACATTGATATATTTTCACATCTTAGCTTGTTGACACGATCAACCATTTAGGTATCAACTGCCAGATTCTAAATAATACTATTTAGAATCTGGCAGTTTATTTTTTTTAAACGAAAACATTTTGTAAACAATGTCTTTGGATTTCGTTGAAAATTTCCATTCAAATTATGTCAAAATGCAAGTATCATAAGCCTTACAATTTCAGATAAGATGATTAATTACTCTTTTTTTTTCAATGATTCACTTTTCTGTCAACAGGAAAATTGCACGATATTGCCTGAAATGCAGATGAACGAAATTAAATATTTCGTCAAATAACTTGAGTCGACACTAAAAACAACAAAGTGGGTGCGCACTTCGCAAGAATACAGAAGTATGATAAACGAAGGAGATTTTGATGAACTCAACAAAGTTGAGGTGTTTTAAGTGGAGCTCTGTTTGATAAAGATCATAAATTCTAAACAAAGCTAATCGAAGTGTATAAGCAATAATTTGCATCTCAATGTCTAAACAAAAGACATATAATTCAGGCCAAAAGTTTGACCAAAAGGACCCCACAATTCTGTTCCGAATCAGCGTTTACAGCCAAACGTTATGAAATCTATAACGGAAATGGCCTTTTTTATTAAAAAAAAAGAAAAAAGGTGTATCATGATGATTTTACCAAAACAAACAAACCGTTTTCAAGCAGCTAAAATTCTCCCAAAGGCACCAAAGGCAAACAAATAATTTCACCAGCGGGAAAAGATGATATACATCTTTTATGCATCACTTTTTGCACGTATTCATCTCCCTATATACCAAATTATATGAAGAGTTTCCATATAAGAACAAAGTAAAACAAGCCACCAGTCATATAGTGGGTTGACAGAAAAATACACCCATGATTGACTTTTGACAATTTTCCTGATCCTCAATAAGTTGCATCCCGCTGAATCTACACGCATTGTCTTTGAA
>BQKZ01001214.1:21267-31397 GCA_036244855.1 Temnopleurus reevesii | reverse complement strand
GGAAAAAGAGGAAAATGTGAAATTTTGTGTACAAAGCGAATGGAGAGTTCTCCATGTTGGCAGCCATTTTGTGCCTGCGCGTTTGCCAATTTAAGGAGCCCATGAGGGGTGTAAATCAAAACTTTAAAAATTCATAACTTTTGAATGGATTATCCGATTTTGCTCAAATTTTCACAGTTTGTTCATCTTATTTTTCTCCATTTAATGATATCAATTTAATCTCTGAGTGTAGTTCCCCTTTAAGTTAAGATGAATAGACACTGTAGCTAGTCAAAATAAAGTCTTCCTCCTCTATTTTCATCAATAGTACAGCGGTCCTAACATTGATTGCTTTCACCAGCGTGTAATACATATAATTCCATCGGTGAATATTCCCTCTAAAAATTCTCCTCAGGCCAAAAAATAAAAAATATTTGGTTGTCTAATAAATGCTTCTTTTTTTTTTTTTTTTTAATAGAGTCGGTCTGCTGGGGAACTTACAAAAAAAAAGGTTTTCACAAACATTAAATATGAAAAATTGGACTGTAGAGGCAAAAAATGCCAAGAAACAAACTACAAATGTAGTTTTTTTTCAGGCTACATTCCACTTGGTTTACTATGGTTCAGATCAGACCATTTTCACATAGGGTTAGTTGGTGGAGAACTAAAGAAACAACTTTTTTTTTTTGCCTCACTGTAGATTACCCTGATGTCCATTGAGTACAATATGAATGGGGGCATTAGTTCAGCATTTGTGACCATTCAGTCATTCTCTTCGAGGCACTATGCACCAACACGAATGTTAAAATGTTGTGATCCCTGTATGATTAAAAGATGTGGAGATTCATTGCGCTTTTGTGCACTAAGTTTTAAAAACTTCATGCATTTTTTACAGAACATGCTCTGAGAAACAGTCATATTTGTGCACGGGGCGGTAATTTTGATGGTCTTCGAAAGTCATTTATCCGTAAGAAATATCTTCAAGCTATTAGATAATTTTGTGAAAGTCTGGTGGTGATGGGCTATAGTTCAAGAAAAATAATTCACTCCAACAAAGACTTGTGGAATTCAACCATTTGGATGCCAAAGCTTATGCGATTCCCTTGCTTTTGAAAGCCTGAAGTCTTAAATGCTACGAAAAACCCATCAGTCACTCCCCACAACACTCTTTTGTTGACTCACACCACAATGGACATTTTTTCTCTGTTTTAATAGAAAATTGCAATTAGTCCTTCGAACTGAATTGTTCCCTGTTTTCCCTTGATAAAAAGTGTTTCTGGTATAAAAGTATATAAAATCCAATTGAATATTACAAAAATAACAGTGAATTCCTGAAATGAAAATGGCTGTTAATACAACGTAGGAGAAAAATAAAGGAAACTGTTCAACAGGAGGTATTTAAGCAGATAATGAACCCTCCAATTTTTCACAAAATATTAGAAACAGGTAGATTTTTAGAGGTGGATATAATGTAACTGACAGTTTGGGATACTTTGATAAGTTCATCATGGAAAGTCTTTTTCACAGGCATTCATTTTCATAAAATTCTCAATCGAGAATAACACTCATTGGCAGGATATTGTGATTTCAGTTCTACAGATCTACCCCTCCTCTTCTTAATCTCAGATCTTGGTCCTGTAACATAAAAGAGATACGATTAATCTTGCAATTAATTGCATCTCTTTGTACACATTTGGCCATAGACTTACGATAAATATTTATTGCAAGTTTAATTGCAACTTTTATGTTACAGGCCCCTTGAATGATAAATATTTTGAAGCAGGGGAAATTTGTAAAGGGAAATCCAAATGATGGTTCAGATTGCATTGAATTGTGAAATATCATCATTACATGTACCTTATTTTTAAATATGCTTGAACACATAGTTTTGTAATATTTCAGAAGTATTGAGAATTCATACCATGAATAATCCATAATTGAGATCATTTCCATGGAAAGGTAAATCAATGTGAACAATAAAAATGTTGCAATTAGAATCATTACAGAGATTCTAACTTAAAGAAATAAATAATACAGATAAAAATTTAATCAAGAATGGCCAGTCATATGACTGTCAAACCAAATATCTCAGTCATTACTGATCCCCCCCTCCCCCCAAAAAATATGATAATTTGAATGCAACTTTTGAAATACATTTTAATCCATAGATTCCCATCCGCTGTTTAAAAGACATTTAACTTTGCAAATCAATTTGACAGTGTCGCATCATGTCAAACTAAAACTTATGCAAAAATGCATGACTCGTAATTTCTGTTGCTATTATCTATTCCATTAGGTTGTCATCTCTGTGATTTTAGCAAAGCCATAATGTTAAAACTAGGTTAGTAAACAAAAAACAACAAAATCTTGCCACACAGTTTCCCTATATATCTAAAGCAATGATTAGATGTTGATCATGATATATGGTCTGCGGGTGCAGATACTTTGGCCATCTTGACTGGTGGTCGAGAGCCGTAGTAAACTACTTGCGTCAGAATGGCTATATCGATGGAAACCTGTAGTATACCGCATATCCAGAACTGGACCGGAGCCTCATTCACAAAGAAGTAGCCCGTCTTGAATAGATCGCCTGATAACCAGAACATCACCATCTTCACGCTGGGGGAACAATGACAGAAATTTGAAAAAGTTGCGTATGAGCGCAAGTCAGAAAATCATATGCAACTCCATTTTCAACCAATCCGGAATGCGTATATTGGACTTGTATTAGATAGTGCCCAATACATGCCAATCAATATCACTGCATTCATAGCACTCGATTTGCAATTGATTTAGCAATAGCTCACAAGTCCATTCTTTTTTACCTCAAACAAGGCAAGGTGGCTAGAAAGTTCTCTTACCACGTCGTCTAGACAAATATTATTAGTCAACAATGTGTAACAAAATGACTTAATAAAATCATTACTCGTCATAATGACATAATGTATATTAGCTTGCTAAGTTGATTAACAACAATACTATACTAAAAAATAGGTTACTAATCACCCTTAAATGCGTAGTCAACTCTGCCTACGTCGAACTTGTCTAAGGCTGTGTTGTTAAAAAGTTGCAATTGATCGCAAGTTGCAGTTGATCGGAACGTGCCAATCAAAATCATTGTTTCATGCGCGTCTTGTTAAATGCACATATCGTGTGCAAATGAAAATGCGCGTTACAATTTTAGACAACACCCCTTAGGTCGAATAATTGCCTAAGTCGGTGTGATTTTTATACCAAGTCATATAAAACCTGTGTTATTTACCAGTTCTAAGTCAAATTTCTCATAATATTGCTGGTGATTTTTTTTTCTTTTTTAATTTGTGGTCCTAAGAGATTCGACTTAGGCAGAGTTATCTGTATATGAAATTATAATTATATCGAGTTCTTATACATCTGAAAATGAACAAATGCAACACTTTTGCAAGTAATCACACATGATGTACATGTAATTAATTTTACACAAGAGTGTCTTCAGTTCAATATCGAACGACATCTCTCGCTCCGATACATATCCTAAAAGTGCAACCATTCTGAAGAGTTACAATTAGAAAGTGATCTTGCATAGTGTATGTCAACTTTAATCCACATATTGTAGAGTTACAATTATTGTTTACACTGTAGTTGAATTGACAAGATAATCCATGTTGCCATGTCTACTTGCAGAAAGTTGTCTTAAATATCTTTGAAGTCTACAAAATATTGATGTTGGATCAAATTGTTGTGATGAAATATCTTGAAAAGTCTCCAAATCAAATGGCAATTCAGTGTTACTGTAAATTTAAGTTTGGCATTTCTGCATATTTACAAAGCCATTATTTTGCATGCTGATATTTTCGAGTTTTTGGACCAGTCTGACATTTTTCCATGTTGTTGTCTTTGCATTTTGTGCAGTGTTTTTGTATGCATATGGAAGTTTATCATAGCGAGTAAAAAATTTCGCAAGGTTATGACTGTAAAATTCAACAAAATAAAACCATTGCAAAAATACATATACAGTACCTCATTCCTTGTGTTGACTTGTTCCTAAAGTTGTGATAGAACTGCGGTGATCCTAACATTGCCTCTGTGAAGACTGCCATGAATCCCAGCGTCTCTACGTATATGCTGACATTCGATAGAAAGTACGTCAGGGCGCCGCCCGCAATGCTGAACATCATCATGAACAGAATGTAGTCTATAAACCGGCTCCATTTCCAGAAATAACGCCAATCAAGATCTGGATGAGAACGATGAAAAGTGGTTCAGTTAACAAAAGTGACTCTTCTGAAATTATGAAACATAGAATATTGAACTGGATATTGTTTCACCAAATCATTCTTAAAGTTACAAACAACTCTGAGAGAAATATGTGTAAGATTCTCGACCATCCAGCACAAGAAATGATACCAGTCGTGCGTAAAATTGTTCTTAGAGTCTTTTGTATCTTTGTGAAACACCGCCTGGGACGTTGTTTCATCGAATCAATCTTAAAGTTGTGACCTACTTTCAGAAAGACAGGAGTACATTGATGAGTGTAGTATTTGATAACATTCTTATCATTCAGCACAAGAACTGATACTAGTCGTGCGCAAAATCGTTCTTAAAGTCTTTTGTAACTTGGTGAAACATCGCTCAGGAATAGAAGCTCAGTTTACCAATCAAAATATTGCATCTCTCACGATATATGAATTTGTTCATCAAACATTTTTTTTCTCCGAGAAGAGGCTGCTTTTTGACATACATGTACATGTACGTAACCATCACATTTACAGGTATGTTTCCAGCATGATTTGTGAGTTACATGCATGTCCAATACACCTGGCTGTTTTTCTAAGGATATGTTTGTATTGCTCTATTCTATGCACACCAAGCAGGATACCAACCACCTACATGTGTGACACGTGATATCAAAATCAGACAGAAAATGCTGCACTGGAGTATTAGAGAAAATCTGCATGAGGAAAAATAAGCCCCAACTTTGGACTGTCTTAATCTTAATTATACAGGTTAGCCTGCTCTCTTCTTCAGTTGCCAGGGAGCAGAAAAAAATGCAACAGATTTGTTTGGTCTTCAATATGTCAATACTAGTTTGGAAAAATATTCTTGCAAATTAGGTTACGACAAAGGACATGAAATTTTTTTGTGTGATTTTTTAGGTCAAAAGGGAAAATGTCTTCCAATTCCAGTTGAGCAATGGTTGTTAAGGCTTCCTCTGACAATGAGCCCCCCATTTGCAGCCGCAAATTCATCATTTGGTCAAGATGGAAGATAAATTTTTTCTTGAAGAAATACTTTTGGTAACCCCCATCTTGTGTTTAAAAGTTAAATTTCACACTCAGAATTTGGCGTATGAAGCTGATCAATATCTGAAATTAAAGCTTACGAAATGAGGAATTTGAGAAACTAAAAAAGTAAAAATCTGACTTCTGTCTGATTTCGACATGACGGGTCAAATATGTACCTGACAGTGTATGTTACTTCTAAGCTTTGTGACCACAGAGGAATCCAGCTTGTGATTTCCGTAAATAATTTGTGAAATTCAATACCAAGGAATGTGTAATATATAGCCATCAGAATTACATGCTACAACCTCAATTCACCCCCTACTACATTGTTGCATAACAAAGGGCTTTGGTGCATACCAGCTGGAATATTATTTTTAATTTTACGGTACCAAGCACTAAGTCATACCGAGTATCGTTCTCCTTTCAACGTGACGAACCGCCTCTTTTTCCCTGTCCGACGATTGCGATCCAACGCTGGGATGCCGGACACGCCCTTCCCCCTGGACCAATAGGTGAGGCCCTGAGCACGGTTTAGGATCTACAGCTACATGTTTCACAATGCATTCAGCCAATATATATATCACATACATGTAGGTATTTTTAGAGAGGTGGAGCGAAATGCGGGGTGCGGTTATATAGTGCATGAAATTATATATAGGTGTCAAAGGAGGTGAAATTAAAATTGAATGGAATGTTACAGATTTACAAGTAGAAGCAGGAGGAAATATTTAAATAAGATTACAAAATGAGTTAATTTGTCATGACAACAGCAGGGTTTTAGATGTTTTAATTTGTTGGTTTGAAATAAAATTGGAGAAAATGGGTGAAATAAATAGGCAACATTTGAATAAATTAGGATGGAAAAATTAATTGACAAAGAAAAGGATTGAGAATATAAGGGTATTATGTTGGATTGAAATAAAATGTGAGAAAATGGGTTAAATAAATAGGCAGCATTTGATAACAAAGGATGGAAAAAATATTTGAGAAAGAAATGGAATGGGGGTATAGGTGGAATGAAGCAATATACATGTATGCATGCACAAATGGATGGATGGTTGACAGTTATGGAAAGAAAATAAAGAGAGATTAAAAAGTAGAGGATCAGAAAGTTGATACATTGATGGCTGATGCCCCCCCCCCCCCCCCCTTGTCACAAATAGTAATGCGGTGCTCTGTTTCTATACTGTTCGGGGTTGTGAGATTTGTTCAGGGTTGTGAATTTCACAACCCCTCTCTTCTTACCATTTTACTATACACACATGGAAGACTACAGAGTTTAATGGTTGCTTCAAACTGAAGTACACTCAGAAAGTTTGGCAGATTCAGTTACTGAATGTGCGATAATATTGAATTATCACATTCAGCATATTTCAAAGAAATCTATTTCAAACACTAACTGCTTAATTAATTTGCACTGTGGTTTTTAAAGGCAACTTTACCACTACATATATTGCAGTGTTTTTTTCTCATGTAGAATGACAAAAAAGGATTGAGGTTGACTGCAAAATTATGAATGTAGATTTAACTTACATTCTAAATATCATTAGTTCCAATAAACATTCTTTACTCTATAAAAAAAAAGAAGTCTATTAAACAAAGAATGACATTTTTTTCTTGAACAGTAGCATTGTAATCAGATAAAGAGAAAAAAAGGTTTTCGTGAATCAAGAAGGATATCGATGTCTCAATATTTAGACAAATTGGCAACTGATGATGTCACATTTGCGCAATTAACCAATTTATGTACATGTACATGTATATAGAATTATATGTTTTTCCCTAAAAATATGATATCTGCATGAAATTATCATCCTTTTGCATGTTCAAAATAATACAAACTTTATATATTTCTTCAGAAATCTTGAAAAATATCTATTTATGATTCAATATTTATAACTGGTTAATAAAATGTATGAAATATTAAGAAACTCGATATCTTCAGTGCATCATAAATTTTACACATTTAAAGGGGAACTTCACCCATACATTGATTTGCCCTCAGTGGGTGGAGAAAAATACAACATTTGATCAAACTGTGAAAATTTGAGCAAAATCCAACAATCCATTCAGAAGTTATGAATTTTCAAAGTTCTTATTTCTACTCCTGATGGGCTCCTTAAATTGGCAACCTACCTGTACAAAATGGTTGCCATTATGGAGAACTCTCCATTCAATTGTGTACACAGAATTTTGCATTTTCTTCTTTTTCTAGAAAAGTCGACAAAGTCTTCTCTCTTCAAATGTAATATGGCCATAATGATTCAGCTTGTATTTTTGGATGAATCTAGTTTATAATTCCTTATACTTTTCTGTAAAAGGAACAAACTGTTCAATTTTGTGTACAAAAGGAATGAAGAGTTCTCCATGTTGGCAGCCATTTTGTTTGTGTATGTTGCCAATTTAAGGAGCCCATCAGAGGTGGAAATAAAAACTTTGAAAATTCATAACTTTTGAATGGATTGTCCGATTTTGCTAAAATTTTCAGTTTGATCATCGTATTTTCTCCACCCACTGAGAGAACATCATATGTCTGGGTGAAGTTCCCCTTTAAGAAGGCTGATGTACATGTACATTGATTTGTATCACTGAATAAAAGCATATAAGTGCAGGTCCAAGCCGTTTGGCTTGTGACGTACATGTACAATGTACATGTACATGTACGGTACATGCAGAGACTGTGAAGTTGCATAACTTTAGAAATAAAGACAGAACAGGAAATCTTTTCTCAGAGTTTGACTAGTTGTGACCTCTTCATGCAGTAAAAATATATATTTTTTTTTTAATATTTTTTTTTATAAAAATGCGCCGTGACGTACGGGACCAGAGAAAAACAGGATTTTCCAAAATAAAGTTTGTCATCAATATTCTCTGAATTGGGGAGCATTAATTAGAATTTTCTAATTGTTATGAATATGGAGTATCAAGTTAAGTATAAATCAGCATATAAAATGAGAAAATCAATTATTTTATGTGTAAAAAACATTAATAATTTTTGTTATCTATTTTTTTTTCTAATGCTAAACACCTTACTATTCGTCAACGGTACATTTTCAGGAGAAAATAAATACACTGTACTAGACAATATTATTACATACAGCTTTGAAATAAGGTATAATAAAAAGATAAACATTAAATTTGCGGGATAAATATACACAAATGAACGGTGAGTTGTGCACGCATGACTTCATCAAATTTTTAGCAACATTAAAAATTGTTCATATCATGAAAAGTTCATAATCTTTTTTTTTTATTAGTTGTCCAATTTTACTCAAACCATTTTGTTCTGCTCAAATTTTTTCTACTTCTTTAAAAAAAATATCACTTTTTGTTAGACTTCCCTTTTAAAATGTGGATTAAAACCTTAATAGTACACTATTCGGACAATCACAGTCTTTAAAACATTTCTTTCAAGGATTAAAGGTGATGTCACAATACTTTTGAAATAAATAAAACAACGGCAAAAAGGTGAAATATACTAAATGTACTTCACATTTCAGTTGCAAAACACTTCAGTCTCTATAAGTACAATAAAAATGTTATCTTTGATAACTTGAGTTGGTCAGAGAATGCCAAAGTCTAAATTCCTATCCTGATAACAATAATATACTTTGAAATACAGTGACACACTACTGTAAGTGTTACCTTTCAACTTTTAACTACAATTTTCCATTACTTGTGATGTTCAATAAACCCTTGGTCCAAAAATAATTTTTGCATTGAATCAATCATGGTTCATGGTAGAGACAACACTTTTGTACTGTACTCCACATTATAAAAAATATATTTGGTTATCTTCCGCTGTAAAATAGACCTACCGATGTTTTCTAAATCTTTTTATTTGCATGAAAAAGAAACACACAACAAATTCAGAGAGGGGAGCAGTACCAAAGAAAGTCTTTTTGAACGTCCCTCGGCTCTATTTGTTGCGATCTAAATCTTACTTTCAAAATTAACTGTACTTTACAAAATGAAGCAAAAAAATAGCAATAAATAAGAACATACATGTCTTTATCTACAATTTTACTAATTTAATTGTCTTGTATTGCCTTGAGTCTGAGAGTAATAACCACTTTTCCTTAAAATTCTGAATATACAATATCACTTTGGACTGAATTTAAGGGGGGACCCCCTAGTATTCATGAGTGAATATTAAAAGCTCTATTTTTTTGTTACACTGTATGTTACATCTTTATTTCAATTAGGTTTTGTTTTCTATTTATAAATAGACGAAAGGAAATTTTGATATAAATATTTTGACACATAACCCGCCTAATTAGCATATAAATGAATTTATGTAGAATATTCATTGGGGTAGTCCTAAAATTATATTATATGCTCTTAATCAATTTAATTATTGTCATCATTGAGATTAAGCTAATTATATATTCATGGCCTTTAATTGACCATTTTATTTATCAATTTTAAAAAATAATCCATTCAATTTCTAGAATGTATGCTAAATTTCGTTAGCATTTTGTATTGCAGTATGAAATTATTAATACACATATGTAAACCCAATATTTTCCATAACACATTTGCTAACCTTTCCTTACTTTTTAATCATATTACATTTGATAGGGGGTTCTACATTCTATTCACCTAAGTAATTAATTCGGGGGATCGACTATAGTTGTAAGCTTTTCGCCGCTAGAGAGCGTGGATCAAATGCTTAATTCTGATTGGTCCACTCCTGACCTGACCTGGCGGGTATCGATTTCCGGTTGTGACGGGTACTTCCGGTATAAATTACATGCATGTTTGATGCATCCGAGTTCTGTGGTTTGATGTAATCACCAAAGCAAAGGAATATTACAGATGATAATGAAATTTGGTTTCAGATTGAAGTTGTCCGTGTATTGTATAACTGCGAAAGGAATGAACGTG